>JACCPG010000815.1:62851-100119 GCA_016069955.1 Drepana arcuata | reverse complement strand
TTCTTGCCGGTTCTTCTCCATGGAAGCGACCAACCCGAACCGTGCTTCTTTTTCGATGTTTTATAAGTGCCCACTTGGGCCTATGTGAAATAAAAAGATTTTGATTTTTATTTTGATTTTAATGAAATTGTTTTTTTTTTGTCAGGTCGTTCATAATCACAGCGTTCCAAATTTAAAATTCCTTTTACAATGGAAATTCATACCTGCCACTTAGTGGAAATATCGATCGCTTTACAGCAATGACCTACAAAAGGGGAGATGAACACAAAAAAACAATGGCTGAATGCAATGACTCCAAGCTTTGCTTACAGTCACGCGATCTGTCGCGTCGCAAGCTTACTGCCAACTATTTTGGTGCACTTAAGCACAAGAAGACACGGCAATGGTTAACTTAACATATTTTTTTTATGCAGAAAATGTTTTGTGGCGACCTTTTAAGTAGCTTGTATTTCTAACGATTATGAAGCGGGGCAAATGTTAGTTACTCCGAATGACAATCACTGTACTTAAGTTCAGAAAAACTCATTGGTGACATGACAATGATGAACCGTGGATTTCTCCTGGAGATGTTTTGATTGACATGAAATTGATAAATTCACAGAAAAGTGAGTATCTTTAAATAGCTTTGTGGCTATTTAAAGAAATAGCTTAAAAAAGAGCTGTGTATCAATGGTACTGGTAAAGGTACCTTCTTGAGGTTGTAAGCTTACACAATTCTATGTCACTTCTATTCCGTACTTAATACACGTAAGCAATTCCTTGGTCGCTATAACGACGGACAGCCCCACTGTTTACGAGCCGAAGTATACACGAGAAACAGTAACGCACCACCTTCCAGCTCGAACGCCCACCGATACCGCCCTAGAGACATTTACAAACAAAAAAAAAAATGCCCGTTAAAATTCAAAAGAAACGGACGGGTGGCTTAATTTTAAAATTGGAATGAAACATTCTAAATTTAAAAGTTTCGGTAAAATCTCAAAAATGTTTCGTGTTTTTGTGTTATTATTGGGATCGAGCGTTGTTCTTTCTGCGAGAGAGCCTCGTCAAGTTACCCTTGCAAATCAAGGGACTGTGGCAGGAATGTACATAACGAGGTTTCGAACGAAAAGGATAGCGGCATACGTTGGGATACCATACGCACAGCCACCTATAGATTTCAGACGATATTTGTCACCAGAATACACCGATTTGCCACAATGGGAGGGTGTGAAGAATGCCACCGAATATGCGCCTGATTGCATGCAAAGTGACCCGAAACAGGAAGATGTACAAAATCCGTTGAACAAGCATGATGAGCTGTTTATGAAACTACTGGAATCGCAATTGGAAGAGCCGAGAAAAAAAGAATACTCCGAGGACTGCCTTTATTTAAATGTTTATGTGCCCGATGGTAAGTTTATACTAATTATTTTATGCTAAATTCTAAAAGGTCCACATATGTAAGAAAATATGGGATATAAAAAAAATATCGAGGTAGAATTTGTTTGTTCATTCATGTACACGTTCATTTCAAGAACTGCTAATATGATTTGTAAAGATATTATTGCAATAGATTGCATATTTATTAAGAAAAGCTTTTAGTCTTTAGGGGAATAACGCGCACGAAACCGTGGAGCGCGGCGTATAATATCGGTGAGTATAAAAGCCAACTAATTTAATTCCAAATTTAAATTTCACAGCAAATATATCTCTAAAACAGTTCGGTTAGTTCTTTGGCAGCATTTCAAACATTGATATAATAAGTACACTTACATGTATAAATAACTTGTACAAACTATATTCGTTTTATTTTAAAGGTTCAACTTGTGACCTAATTCAAGCGGAAACCATGATAAACGTACATGCAGAATTTTAATAGATGCAAGCTATTCAAACACTTCATATACGTTTATCATCGCAACATAATGAAAAAATTCGTAAATTTGTTGTCCATTCCATCCAAATCCATTCATTCTATTTTTGAAATTTATTGGTGAGATCTAAACACATATTAAAGATATCACATAACAGGCTTCGTTCATTCAAGTATGATTTAATCACCGTCGGCTTCGTAAAATTCGTAAGAAATGTGATTAGTCATACCATGAGCTTTACGGTGAAGGAAAACATCGAAAGGAAACCTGCATACGTTATGAGAAGAAAAAGGTGTCTGTATAGACGTGCTTGAGTAACGGCCATAGCCTCGCCATCTGTTACGTAGGCACCTAGAACATATCTTTGACGGACTCAACTAGAAAGTTTATCTTTGATTAACTGAGCCGAGCCGAGCTTTATACACTCGATTCAAACCGTGATTAAAACCAATGAGTTTGAATCGAGTTTAATACACAAAGTGTTTTTAAGAAAAATAAAAAGCTCTTAGCGTGACAAACAACACGCGGTATGTACGTAAAAAGAGTGAATCAACAAAATTCCACGGCTACACTTCCCGGTTTATTGGACGGAGACAAAGCAATAGCTATTTGTTCAGCTTGGGGACGAATGGCGTGGCTTTGGCTGAAAATACGTGATATTGTAAAAGACTATATATTTAAGATTTCAGCAATGAATGCTTGCAATTTTATTTCGATGATTTAAAAAAAAAATTAAATACCTGGCAATACAATTTTTACAAATTTGAAAATTCATCATTGGTACATCAAGCGTTCGTAGGAGGTGGCAGTCTTACAATCAGACGGATCATATACTTACTTTTGCCACCTAGGTGGTATGAAAATGTCCTTTATTTTATTTTATTTTTATTTATTTTTAAAAATACACATTAGAACGGCCAGTAGCCAATTACTCTAAATAGTTAAAATTACATATTATTATTACATACATTAATTTATATATTCATTTATTTATTTATTTACTTTTACTCCAGTACAGCTATACATACATCTTAGAATTACCTCTCAAACGTATTCAAGTTTCCTATTGACGTTTTCCTCCACCGTAAAACAAGTGGTGTCACTAATGACTGTACTAAACTTTTCTCTCAAACGTATGCAAGTTTCCTATTGACATTTTCCTTCACCTTAAAGCTTGTATGGTGTGACTAATCACTGTACTTACATCCAGAAAAACTAGTACAGTCGGGATGCGAACTTGTAACCATTGTGCTGCAGGCGAGTGCTCGAACTACTCAGCCACCACTGATCTATATATGACACTATTAAAGTTATAATTATGCTTTTCATCAGAAAAATCGAAACACTTTGCAAGCTTACGTTAATTATAACACCTCATATTACTCAGTGTTAAACGACATTTGACATAATATATTCCTAAATATACACTTTTTCTGATAATCCTTACGAAACATAAACGAAAAACAATGCCGTGGTGGCCGAGTGGTTCGAATAGTTTTCTGCGACACAAAGGCAGTAAGTTCGAATCCTGACTGTACCAATGAGTTTTTCTAAAGTTAAGTATAGAGATTAGTTGCATCACGAGCTTTAGGGGGAAGGAAACCATCGAGAGGAAACCTGCATACGTCTGAGAAGCAATTCTAAGGCGTATGCATAGTTGTGCTTGAGTAACCGGCATCTGTCACGTTGGCACCTAAAATATTCATATATACCTATACACCTCTGCCTACCCCTTCCGGGACCCTTGTGCAAAGGCGTGAGGATATTTATTATTATATAACATAAACTTGCAAGGTGTTCCGATTTTTCTGATGCGAAATGTATATAAAGTAGCTTCGTATTTTCCAATGTCACAGTATATGACCCAACTATATGAGTTTCGTGACAATTAATTAGGGAGAATCCCGCCATCTCCGAACACTTCCAATACTAGCCTAACACCATGCTCCAAGCGAGTAGGTAAACATTTCAAATCAAATAACCCGGAAATTTAATTAAAGGCTTTAGCGCCTTGTATCGAACAAACACCGCTTCAATCACGGAAGCAATATTTTCTATAATTACCCACAGATTGCTCTTGCGGTAATAAGCCTTTTAGTCTAACTTTTATCTGTATCTATATAAGTTAATTTATTAATTAATTTTAGCCGTGGTGGCTGAGTGGTTCGAGTAGTTGCCTGCGACACAAAGATCGCAATTTCGAATCTCGACTGTACTAATAACTTTTTCTGAACTTAAGCACAGTGATTATTCACATCAAGAGCTTAACGGTGAAGGAAAACATCGAGAGGAAACCTGCATACGTTTGAGATAAAATTCAAAGGTGTATATAATATAGTCGTGCTTGAGTAACGTCGAAGGACACACGATCTGGCACGTTGGCACCTAATATAATACATCTCTGGCGGAAAATAGGTGTGTGGGTACTACCTATACACCTCTGGCTATCTCTACGAGGTCCCTTGTGGGAAGGAGGATACACGTATTGACGTTCCTATCCTCGAGTGCTCGATCGATTAAATTTAGGTACCTTCTTCCAGACACTTGCATTTTATATCTGCTTGGTTAACATCACTTCACTAAAAAGGCCTTATAGTTTTTTTACCAATAAGTAATTGACCCAGTTCTCGAACTTTACTATTCCCCCAAATCTGATAAGGAAGTCATTTTCTACCGTCCGTATGTGGGTTGGTATTTCACCCTAAGCCCTAAATCAACCTTTTACGAAATGTATTCATACCTCTTAGACTGTTTTTGACCGATCAAGTTCCCCTACAAATTTAAATTAATCATACTTTCTCAACCTTATTTAGACCACCTACTTTGATAATATATTTTTGTCTAAAGGCGGAGAGAAGAAAAACATCGAGAGGAAGCCTGCATACGTTTAAAAAGATATTCGTATAGCGTATCTTTAGGTTTGGTGGTTTGGTTTGGCCATGTCGAGAGAATGAATGAAGAACGATTGACGAAAAAAGTGTATAAGGCGAGTGTGAATGAAAGTGTTGGAAGGGGTAGACCTAGACGGACGTTTCTAGACCAAATTAGGGACGTCTTGAAAAAAGGTCAGGTCAAGAGTACCCTAAACCGAAGAGCATGTATGAAGAGAATAATGAAAGTGGACGAAGCGAAAGAAGTATGTAAGGATCGTAGCAAGTGGAAAGAAGGCCTACCCCTACGGGAAAGAGGCGTGATTATATGTATGTATGTATCTATGTATGTTTAGCCGTGCTTGAGTAACGGCGAAAAGAAGCTGAGTAGGTACTACCAACTAATCTCTACCTACCTCTTCGTGTAAAATGTTACACACATACAAACATACATCCATATCATCGCGCTGAGTCCCTAATGGGGTATTTTCTCCAAACTTTAGAACCCTAAAGTGTATGAGTAATCATATATTTTAAAACTACGCTCCCATTTATATCTAGATTATTCCTCACATGTATGCCTTGAAGGTAAACATGTGACTCCTTTCACGGTATTTTCCTTAAAACACGTTACTAAAAAGCAAATATCGTCCAAATTTACGCAAAAAGTAATTAGGTATGCGTGGTTTATTCAAATTGCTAATATATTATGCTTGACAGCCCTGTCACGTAGGGTTGTACTCTCAGCCGACGTTTTAATTTATACGCATAATATATTACTAACAAATGAATTATTACACGTGGCGTTTAGGTGAATGAAATGGATAGCGTGGGTCACATGTAAACTGTCGAAATTTTCCTACTGCAGGAGGAATTCCTATCCTATCCTATCCCCAACGCGTGAATTTCGAATATAGAACCGGTTTATTATTCAGCGTGGATTTGGATGATGGACTCGCTTTTCTTTCATGAAAGTACTCCAGGTTCTATTTTCGAACAGATCGTTAATTGGTTACCAGCATATTGTTGACCGAATTCCCAGCAGTTTTACTCGCACCCAAACTTAACAATCCTCGTAGTAGACCAGTTCAGTTGACCTTACTAATAGCAGCTACAATTGTATTTGATATTTGGATTAATTTTAATGTAGTATATAATTTTCTGGACATTACCAAGCGACCCGAAACTAGGTCTGTGCAGTTTCAGCATATGTAACTCATAGGGTTTTTTAAGCTTAAGGTAAGATGAGGTGTTGTAGGGAATGATAAACGCGGTTTAATACAAATACAGATTTTCCCGGTCCCTGTTCAGACATGATATTGCTCCGGTGTGTGTCAAATTGGATGTATACTGGCAACGAAGCGTTCTCCAAGGACGGCATTTATAACGCTTCTTCGTTGAAAATAATACTTGTATAAACTACTAGACGTGAGAACTATATATATCGTCGATGTATACCATATATAGTCCCTAACTGGAAAGCAAAGATATAGCTTTGAGTCGGTGAAAGATTTTTTGAGAAAATCTGTAACATTTGAGAACAAATCCTTCACTTAGACATATAAAACGAATTTAATTAAATTACTTAGGGTTCTACGAAGTCTCTTTGCTATTTATAATAAGAATAATAATTTCCTCACGCCTTCCCACAAGGGTCCCCGAAGGGGTAGGCAGAGGTGTATAGGTAATACGCACACACCCACTTTCCGCCAGAGGTATATTAGGTGCCAACGTGACAGATGGCCAGTCCATCGCCGTTACTCAAGCACGACTATACATACGCCTTTGAATTTCTTCTCAGATGTATGCAGGTTTCCTCTCGATGTTTTCCTTCACCATAAAGCTCGTGGTGTGACTAATCACTGTACTTAAGTTCAGAAAAACTCATTGGTACAGTCGGCATTCGAACTTGCGATCTTTGTGTCGCAGGCAACTGCTCGAACCACTCGGCCACCACGGCTCTTTGCTATTTGACAAATAAAAGTCCTCAGAATATTTCTTTCGTTACCACATAGTCGTGTAAAAATGTCGTTAGTTGGTTTACAGGGAAGCGAATATACAACTGTACTAACATAATTACGAAAATACTTTTCCGCTATAGTCCAATATAAAATGACCTGTCTACGTGGTTACTACAGAGAATAATGAAGCTTCATTGCATAGGTCCGATTTGGATGGTCCTATTTTGCATGCAATGCGAGCAATAGTTGTTACTTTTCAAACCAAGCTGTGCCTTCAGCGATGTAAAACTTTTTATTTTGCATGCTTCGATATGAATAAGCTCGACTTTGAAATTGTAACGTGAAAATTGCGAAATACTTTAAACTAAACTGTAAAAAAATTAAAATTTAGCTATATTTGGTTACTTTATCCAGCATGTATATGCAGAATTCTGCAATGTGGGTAATACATATACATCTGGTATTATGGTAGCCGTTTACCATCAAGACGGCCATAAGTTTGAACGCTTGAAACAATACCAAGACTCTAAATTGAATTAATCGTAATTGAATATGCCTTATCCGACAAAAAAGTAGGTGTTCGGTTTTTAAAAGTGTTATATCCCCATTTGGTCATAGCAGTTGCCTGCGACGCAAAGGTCGCAAGTTCGAATCCCGACTGTACCAATGAGTTTTTCTGAACTTAAGTACAGTGATTAGTCACACCACGAGATTTACGGTGAAGGAAAACATCGAGAGGAAACCTGCATACGTCTGAGAAGAAATTCAAGGCGTATGTATAGTCGTGCTTGAGTAACGGCGATGGACTCGCCATCTGTCACGTTGGCACATAATATACCTCTGGCGGAAAGTGGGTGTGTGGGTATTACCTATACACCTCTGCCTACCCCTTCGGGGACCCTTGTGGGAAGGCGTGAGGATATTTATTTTTACATATATGCTTATGTGTCAGTTGTTAAGTCCGCCACCGTTCATATAACACAATTATATACACGTATTTATATGTTTGTATTTTTAAACCCTTGTGAGAAGGCGTGAGAATATATATACACATATATACAGATTTTTCAGTGGATAATCAGACCTACAATATTAGTTTTGCAGTCGACTACTCGAAACAACTACCAGGGCGTCACTAATATAGTTTTTCAATGGAGGTTTTTAAAATAATTTTGAAAGGCATGTTACGTTGGTTTGGACATATTGAACGGATGGGTGACGAAACATCGACGAAACATATTATATACAAAGCGAAAGTATGTGCAAGAAGTGGCAGATGAAGACCACGCTCCAAAAATGTGGATCAAATCGGTCACTTAAAGACGGGAATATCAAGAGTGCACGAAACCGGTGAGCATATCTTAGAGACTGATGAATGTGGACGAAGCGAAAGAGGTATGCAAGTCTAGAGAGAACTGGTGCTGTTTACTCTGTATCTTCCCCTTAAGGGACTCGGCGTGATGATATGTATGTATGTAAAATAATTTTACATAATGAATTACTATTACTAGTGGAACTGAATAAGTGAATATCAATCAACTGCGATGGCTGAATATTTGATCACGTGCTTGATAAAATATTCAGCAATTATTCTTCTCGGCAATTACATACATGAGAAAAGACATGTGATTAAATACTATTTATAGCAAGAAAATCAATAGGGAGTTATACCTTCAGCTGAAGGAGGCTTACAATTAAGCCATCTTCGATATCATAATTAGAAGCGTTGAAGTGTAATTTTTTGAATTTCGAATAACTAAATGTTAAATAAACTTATCCTTCACAATATTTTTTTATTGATAGCACAGTATGAAAATCATTTAATATATGTTAGAATAATTTATTCTCAAAAAATAATGATACATTCACTTATATGAGAACTTAATACTAAGTATAATAGGTAATTTCATTTTATACGGGAGTGTACTAGTAAGATCATTACAGTTATATTGATTGTGAGACTTATACATAAGGTATAATATTATATATATATATATATATATATATATATATATATATATATATATGTATAATAAATATAATAATATATCCTCACGCCTTCCCACAAGGGTCCCCGAAAGGGTGGGCAGAGGTGTAGAGGTAATACCCACATACCCACTTTCCGCCAGAGGTATATTAGGTGCCAACGTGACAGATGGCGAGTCCATCGCCGTTACCCAAGCACGACTATACATACGCCTTTGAATTTCTTCTCAGACGTATGCAGGTTTCCTCTCGATGTTTTCCTTCACCGTAAAGCTCGTGGTGTGACTAATCACTGTACTTAAGTTCCGAAAAACTCACTAGTACAGTCGGGATTCGAACTTGCAACCTTTGCGTCGCAGGCAACTGCTCGAACCACTCGACCACCACGGCTCTTTTTATTAATATATTATTTATTATTTGTTTAACCTAATTGCGGGTAGTTTTAATAGTATCACGAAAAGCAAGGCCGACTCCACTACGCCAGCAAAAATATTGTGTTGTGAGGCAGATCTGAGATATACAACGATAAGTGGGAACTATATTGTGTGTTGTAAACAGATAAATATATGTATAGTGACTGGTTATTTACTGTCAGTATATATTTTTTCTCAGACATGTACAAAACAATTATATCCGAATAAATAATATTACAGTTTAAATATTACACAACATATTAAATAAATTGTTATTGATTTTGTTGGAAAGTGGGAGGGTGGGTACTACCTCCACACCTCTGCCTGCGCCTTCGGGGACACTTGTGGAATGGTTATTGATAAAACTGATTGGATTGAAATCCTTTTTCGCATGTATGAAGAGAAGGTGAATGTGGATTAAGCGAAAGAGGTCTGTAAGTCAAGAGAAACCGGCGCTTTACTCTCTCTGTCTTCCCTGTAACCCGGCGTCATAATATGTAATGTTCATCCCTAATTATAGTTAAGTATATTCAACGAAGTAGCACCCCTTTAATCGTCCACATTATCATACGCTCATTACACAACTTGCTATGCGAATGTCTTCATCGTGGATTCGATTTCTCTAGAGAGTACCGCTCCGTCTTCTTTAGGACCAATGAGATTTTATCTATAGAGACGTTATACTCCTTGAATATGAAGAATAAACATGGCAAATTTTATGCTATAGCTACAATACACAACTCACACAACGGCATTAAGCACACTGATGAGATTAAAAGAACACGAAGTATATGAATCCTAGTTGACAGAAAGGCATAACAGCACAGCCACGTGCCGATATGTCAAGCTCTAAACGTCCTCTCTTTCGCTCTTAAACGTAACGCGCTACTTGTCTCGTTTGCGCGAGTGGCGCAGTGGCATCGTCGCAGGAGTTAATTCAGATTAAAATTTAATGTAATATTTTCGTATTTTTGATAGATAAAACAAATTTACATTACTTACAAATGAAAAGACACATCCTTCTTGTTTTTTTACACTAGTCCAGTATATGTTCTGCAGTTTATAAGCACCTTAGAAGGCATTTTTCCTAAATGCTGAATAAGTGCTACGTCGTTGCCAATCAAGCTGCGACTAAGTTAACTCAAGCCAATTAGCTTGTGTTGAGTTAGTCAAGCCGAGCGCGGTAAGACGTATCTATTCTTTTTTACATCAATGTTTAGGACTATGAAAAGATTTTTGCAGACGAAATATGATGCATGATCTATATTATAGTCTATAATATAATGAATACCATCAGGCGGGGATGACAGTTTGATATACATAGAGGAAGTTTTTATCAAAACATCCTCATAAGGCTTCCATCACAAAAAGTAATATACTCAATAGTGATCTCCATTGTTGTAAATTGGCACCTCGTCGGTCGCTTCCAGCAATGGATGATTGCCACATCTATCAGTCACGTGGATTGCGCCATTATTATATATGGTTACGAGTATGGAATCGGCTTTCAATTATACTATTTTTAGAGCTATGTCGCAAAGCCTCGTGTAATGTAAGTTTCTAGAAGGACAGATGATAACCAGAACTTTGAGTAGCCAAGCAAGTGAACATACATATTTACACCACTAATACATTGAAGATGTTAAAAAATTTATTATAGCAACAGAAGTCAATATTTTTTTTATATTTTGTCTGTCCTGTATTTTAGAAATAAATGCACATTACACTGTTTTGCTGGAGATCCAACTCATTGGCCAATTTTTACCGCAGGAAACTAGGTATTATTATTTTATCTTATGAACGATTCGGTCTCCATATTTTCTTAGCCTATGGAACCTCATCGGTAATCGAACGGATCGTCGACCACCCATTCAATGCGGGCTACACTGCCATATCTCAAGGGATACCACTTACATTTTCTTTCTGAGAATTCTTTCCAAGAGCTTCCATAGAGGTAATTTGTTTCACGGCTTTGTTTCCAGCTATGATACTGTATCATTTTATATAAATTCTCAGTATGGCTTTCCAAAACTTCTTAGAGTAAGTCTAAAATTATCTCTCATTTGAAATTGGAGGCGTCAGACCGAAACGGTGCTTTACAGAATATTACAGCTAAACAGTACCGCTCTCAGCTAGTATGCGTTGAAGTGAGTTTTGAGCAGTGGAGATGACATCGTTTTTTCCTTATGAAAACAGCTATCAAGCTCAGCTTTAGGTCGGCAACGCTCAAGGTACTAGCGTCTATGTACTACTCACATTCAGAAATTAATAAGAACACACCGAAGTTTGAATGTTCATACATTCAATAGGTGGCTTCGTGAAGAACACGGCATACTGCTTTTTCAAGTTTGAAGACTAGCTATCCCCTTCGTTTGGCTGATAAAATATTTTTTTTATACAATCGCAGGGCTACCTATCGGCTCTTGCACAGACACTAAGAAAAACGTCCAAATAGGTCGTGACATTGACAAGTTTTAATGAAACTAAGTAATAGTGTCTAATTTTGTCTACTATTGTCCGCGTGGAATTTAACATAAAAGTTTATGTTCAGTTTCTAAAATACTAGTAATAATGAGTAACTTACGCTGTTACTCATTATTACATCAGCTATCTGCCAGTGAAATACTAGTAGCCCAAGTTACTCAATATAACATAGCTATCTGCCGGTGTTGTTGTGGTTTATGTACTGTGTATACGTCCATATTAATTTAGTAAATAAAAAAAAAGTATGAGCCGTGGTGGCCGAGTGGTTCGAGCAGTTGCCTGCGACGCAAAGGTCGCAAGTTCGAATCCCGACTGTACCAATGAGTTTTTCTGAACAGTACAGTAATTAGTCACACCACGAGCTTTACGGTGAAGGAAAACATCGAGAGTAAACCTGCATACGTCTGAGAAGAAATTCAAAGGCGTATGTATAGTCGTGCTTGAGTACCGGCGATGGACTCGCCATCTGTCACGTTGGTACCTAATACCTCTGGCGGAAAGTGGGTGTGTGGGTATTACCTATACACCTCTGCCTACCCCTTCGGGGACCTTTGTGGGAAGGCGTGAGGATATATTATTTATATAATTTAGTAAATCGCATATTTTAATTGCAAATAGTAAAGCGGTTATTTTAATATTACAAACAGACACTCCAATTTTATATATTTGTATAGATTATAAGAACATAAGAAAAATATTACCTACCGCAGTTCCACGTATCTAGTTTGGAAACATCCAACAAGTATCCCCGAAGTTATTATTTACAGCTTAGGGTTCTCTGAGAATAGTGCTACACACTTTCCAGACCTTTTGGGCCAAGTTACTTATCGCCGTCGTTTGCAGGTCGTTTAACTGACTCAATACTATCACTCACAGACGATGTGAGATGGGACCCTAGATTTCATGCTCGATTTATATTGCTTGTACACTCTTTTGAAGGTTTAAGTTTATTTTATGCCCAAAAATGTATTACTTTATTTTTACCGTCCATATTTCTTTATCAAATATTGACCTGTATAGTTAAGATTGTAGATTCAAATTTCGATGGTTTTATTGGTGTTTTAAACGGGATCCATCGCGATGTTTTTACCCAAGAGGGGGTGAAACACGCTAGCAGTAATCGCAAGTGGCTTAAGCAGAAGTTAACATCGTGAAGATAGCATTGAGTTGAAATTCAAAGATGTATTCAGACGCACTTTTTGTCACCTTGACACCTGAATATGCAACGAAGAGCGGGTTTTAGTATACCTCTGCCTTCCCCTTCGCAAAGCCTTTAAGTCTTAGAGATATTTATAATAATGCGATTTGTTTGCGGAAACAAGGCTGAACCGATAAGCATGTATGATGAGAATAATGAAAGTGGACGAAGCGAAACAAGTATGTAAGGATCGTAGCATTTGGAATGAAGTGGTCTCTGCCTACCCCTACGGGAAAGAGACGTTATTATATGTATGTATGTGTGTTTGTATGTTTGCGGATGGATGACAGACGATCATGTCGGTATGCCTGGAGTATCCCGAGGCAAATTTATGAAATGAATTATTTTTTGTGTTGTGTATATTCTGTGTATATAAGTCTGTGTATTGTGTACTGCCTATTGGCCATTCTCATATATATAATAATTATTATAATAATGTGTATGTGAATGAATAATATACGTACGCACCAAGCAGAGGGTAGACATTTAATTACTAAGGTGAAACTTTTGATGATTGATGAAATCAACTATTTATACATATTAACCCAAAAAAAAATTACCAAATACTGTCATTTCCAGTAACCATACAAAAACTCTGAACAGATATCAAAAAATCACATACACGTAATTGGATTTGTCAGAATACGCTTTTCCTGCTCAGTCAGTTCCCCAAATTGTAAAATCCTTTTAAAAGTAATAATGATGTATTCAGGTGGAAAATTTATATGCTGAATAATAAATAATGTTATTATGAACTCTCGTATCCTCGAGGAAAATTGTGTTGTTAATTAAAACTCTCAGTTTATTCGTTGCGAGTTTATTTGGCAGTGTTTTAATATAATTTTTCATTGTTTTTTATTATCTAGACAGAGTATGCTCTTAAACTTAGTTTTTAATACATACCTTTTTATTTTGACGAAAAGGATATCTTATTTCTCACAAACATAATCTAACATACCGTATAAATAATTTAAAGTGTATTAGATTTTTAAATAAAAAGCTAAATATTAGAGCATTAATACTAAAGTGTAACGCAATCGCGATATAATTTTTATTTTTCAATTTAATTAAATGGAGAATTGATTATAATTCAGTTAAAGATATACAAGGAGCCGTGATAGCCGAGTAGTTCAAAATATCTGAAATTAAGTACAGTCAGTGATTAGTCACACCACGAGCTTTACGGTGAAGGAAAACATCGAGAGGAAACCTGCATACGCTTGAGAAAAAATTAAAATGCGGATGCGTACTTGAGTAACGGCGATGGACTCGCCATCTGTCACGTTGGCACCAAAAATATATCTACGGCGGAAAGTGAGTGTGTGGGTATTATACACCTCTGCCTAACACTTCGGGGACCCTTGTGGGTGAGGATATAACTCATGAAATAATATTCCGAAAGGGAAAGGCATGGGATGTTTTTAATTGAAAACAAAGAGCCCTTTTTTGCGCAACAAAGCATTGTTGCTCATGTCTCGTGTAGCGCTACATCCTTGTAAAACGTGGTTTGTACGCCGCGAAAATCACATGAATGATTTTGATATATCGAATTGGAATCTGCGTGGTTTGCTTCCTATTTTTGAGCTGGTCACCTTTGACTGCGAAGTTTGACATAAATATCCAATCTTGAATGTCCTTTATAATATTATGAATGCAATAGTTTGCGAGAATGTTTCTTTCTCTTTCATACAAAAACTGCTAAACGGGATCGGAAGAAATTTGGCAATTTTATTCAATTTTGTTAAGTATAATATATAAAGTTTTGCCTGTGAGGCTCAGGTAGTCTTCGTTTAATATTATCAATTGGTGTTTCACATCAGATGGGACCTCGTAAGGTGATAATAATAAATGCTCCCACATTAGGAGTAGTTATTAATTGAGCATTAAGGGTACTCGAAACCGCCTTTCCTTTCTCTACCCCGTGAGGGACTCGGCGTGATGATATGTATTTAATTTACGTAGTTATACGAAGAGACTAATGAATGAGCATGAAGCGAAAGAGGTCTCTAATACTAGAGAGAAAAAGCGCATTATTCTCTGCCTACCTTGTAACCAATCAACGTGTTATTATATCACGGCTCATGGTAACAGGTAAACTGCTCCTGAAATTTCCGATGTGGCAAAGCAGTTGATATACAAATTATACTTTCAGGAGTTTAGGACTCCTTACATTGACACATTACAAATAATCTTGCTAAGTTCATAGTCGATCCTTTCAAAGTATATTTACATATATGTCACGGCAACGAATCCCTTGAGGGACGGGCAGGGCGGGCCGCTTTGATTCGCCTCATTTCATATCGTCATAGATGTCGATAGGTTTCAAGTACTCTTGACGTTCCATCTTTGAGTGTCCGATTTGATCTAGGTAGTTGGAACGACTTAAAAACAACGTAATATGCCTTTCTTCATATTTATAATGTGTGAATCTCATACGAGCGGATTGATTTTAAAATTTGTTAATATAAAAGTATACTCATTTGGTTGCGCAAAAATCTTTTTATAATTCCTTGACCTGTTTTTCTTATCAGAAAATTATATTTTATTATCCAAACGACCCGAGTAAATAGGGTGACTTAACGGAGTTTTAACGACCAGTAATAATAATGCATTTTATGCCTAGGCACTAGAATATGGCAAGTTTGTATTTTTTTTTTTACAAATGTACAGTCGGGGTTAGAAAAAGTTCGTTACATTAAAGTCGACATTTTGGGGTCATATATAAGTCAGACTATATACGCATATTTCAAGCGAAACAGAATATTAATTTTTGTTTGTAGACATACACTGAAAATTAAATAGTACGTGTTTCATTCGAAATTCGTAAGCAGTATTTTGTCAATAAGGTTCGACGTTGTAGTGAGACTAGATCATAGGTCAAAGGTGTATACACTGACCCTTGTCATTATAGCTAGTAGGTCAAAATTTATATGCACTTGTAGCCGAAGTATATTGTAGGCACTATGGTTGTGATGGGAACGCGACGGCAAATCGTAGAGACGATTTCATGCTAAATTTCTTTTTTGTCCCAATTTGTGGGCAGCATTAAATAAAGATCATAATGACGTAAAACACAAAAGGAACTAAAGTTTTATTTTCAAAAGCTAAAACTGAAGTTATTTCAATTTGCCGTCGCGTTCCCGGTTCGGCCAGTATCTTCCATCGATTCGGCTATTCACTTGTCTGCTTAGTGCTTTGGTTTTAAAAGGTACAAGATTGCACGACAAAATGAATGTATAAATTTGAAAACTGACGTGCGTGACGTGACGTGACGTGCCGGGTACATAAGTGACGTATGTATAAACACATACGCTATATTTTATTCCCGAAAAGTACTACCAATGAAATACGATTTTCAGTTTGTCTTAAACAAAGAACGTAGCTAAAGTCGTACGTAAACTGTCAGTCTCTATAAAGGTGAGTACGGACTGTCCAAGTGCCAGTTATTAATGCAAGAATGCCGTGCCAATAGTCGCCTTCTTCGTACACTTTGACACAGTTTTACCTAACCTTAATCTAACTCGTGACCTAAATAAAGCTTACATTCAAAGAATCGCTATGATTCATGACCACATTATTTTATTATACCAATTTTTGCCTGTTGATTAAGAATTTGAAGGCCTTCTGGTCTGCTGGTCGGAATCCTGACTGCGATTCTTGAGATCCCGAGTTCGATCCCTGCTAGGAGTAGGATAGTTTTGATGTCCTGTGTATTTAAGTAATAATATACATTTAAATTATGTGTAGGTGTGTGGGTATTACCTATACACCTCTGCGTCCTTGTGGGAAGGCGTGAGGATAAATTATGTTTAACATCATTAGGTCCCAATGATCTGTAGACCTGTGTGTAGAGGAAAGCATCTCAATCATTTTCGGGCTCGAATTCTCTTAGAACGAAAAACTAGTGAACAATAAGGCATCACTCATCTTACAACGAAAGATCCAGTTTCTAAATCTGTCATAAATAAAAAAAAATTATGGATCTGTATTGTTACTTTATATTTCTATACGTATTCCTATCGTTACAGATTTCAAGGTGGAAGGGTACCCGACATTGGTGTGGTTTCACGGCGGCAACTTCATCCGAGGCAGCCCTAACAACGTTAATCCATTCCAAATAGTGTTGAAACAAAAGGTATTATCACCAGATAATAACACTCATACTTCTTAAAGAGGGATGGTGATTGACTAATTGAGGTCGCGGTGTGTATAAAAATTCGATGAACTTCAACATTGGGTATTTTCAAAGAAACTGCCATTACGGCATTTAAGAATTTACTATTAAATTATTGTTTTTGAAAAATAGAAAATCACAGACAATGGTGGCCGTTATGATGTCACGGCATGCTTAAGATTTTTATAATAAAATTAATATATCCTCACGCCTTCCCGTAAGTGTCCCCGAAGGGGTAGTCAGATGTGTATGTATAGGTAATACACACACACCCACTTTCCGCAAGAGATATATATTTTAGGTGCCAACGTGACAGATGGCGAGTTCATCGCCGTTACTCAAGACTATACGCCTTGAGTTGCTTCTCAGACGTTTCTTCACTGAAAAGCACGTGTTGTGACTAATCACTGTGCTTAAGTTCAGAAAAACTCATTGGTACAGTCGGGATTCGAACTTGCGATCTTTGCGTCGCAGGCAACTAACTAATCGAACCACTCGGCTACCACGGCGTCTCTTAATATTTTTGTTTTTCTATGTTATTGTTAACAATGTCAGATTCTTAGTAGTCTAGTGATTCAACCAGACTGGTTAACTCTTCACGTATCATGGTACACGTTTGCCTTCTAATTAAGATATTCATTAAACATATTCATACTCACGTGTCTATTCCCGTAGGTAATCTTTGTGTCTGTCGCATATCGCCTCAACATATTTGGATTCTTTTCAACACTGGACCACGAAGCTCCAGGAAATTTCGGCTTAATGGATCAAGTGGCAGCATTAATTTGGGTCAAGAATAACATCGAAAGCTTTGGGGGTGATCCTGAGAACGTTTGTTTATTTGGCCATGACGCCGGCGCTGTCAGCGTAGGTCTGCATTTAGTATCGGCATATTCTGCAGGGTTGTTCCAGAAAGTTATTGCTATGAGTGGAAATGTCCTTTCACCTGATACGGTCAACATAGCAAGGAAAGAAGTAAGTACTGTTGATAAAGTAGCCAGCGCATTCGGTTGTTTTCGAAAACCTACTTATCAGTTACTTGACTGCTTAAGAAGAGTCAACGCACAAACGCTTTTGGATATTGGAGGGCCGATTGCTGATTGGAAACCTATAGTAGACTCAGGCTTTAGTAATGTTACTGGGGCATTTTTATCAGATATACCAAGCAAATTATTTAAAGACGAAATATTTAGCCCAGTACCAGTATTGACAGGTTACACAAACATGGAAGATGCCCTTCTACTTGACAAAGGTGGTGAGGATTCCGGAGTGAGCCAAAGAGAATTCGATGTCATGAGAGAAGAAATAATACTTTCTGATATAACTATCGACAACAGTTCGTGTTTCACAAATCAACACCATATACAAGACGCAGTGGCATTTTTTTATAAGCCTATACCTCCTACCACAAATGAAACTATTTTAAGAAAACTCTTTTTAGATTTTTACACGGATAAAGTTCATGGAGCTACTACGTATCAATTAGCGAAGCACTTAAGCCAGCACGCGCCCGTTTACCTCTACAGATTTGATTTAAAACCTTTCTCGGATATAGCGAACGAAGGTATCCCAAATTGGATAGGCGTTCCACATAATTTCGATCTAATTTTCACTTTCGGTTTGCCTCATCTAGCGTTACCTGAAGATTTGGGTAAATGGGATTACAGGGACAAAAGCATATCTGAAATTATTATGAAAATGTGGTCGAACTTCGCTTGGTATGCTAACCCTACTAATTCGGGAGTCATTATAGAATGGGACCCGTTTGAAAAAGAGAAGCCTGGCTACTTTATAATAGACAGACAAAATTTTACTATGAGCACCCCAGAAACGATAAATTACAAAGCTTTCGAGTTTTGGACGGATTTCTACCCAAAAGTTGTGGAAATTGGCACTAAATGCTGTAAAGAAGTTGCGGAAGATTCTGGCACAGACCCAATTAGCACTAAAAGAGTATTACATTGCTTTGTAATGTTGCATTTAATTTTAATAATTTTGTCATAGCGTCCAATATTATAGTACCATAAACCTCTTCAACGTTATTTTTGTATAGTCTATTGAGAAAAGCATGAATTTATATATGTAAAGTTACATTCCAATAAACTTTTAAATATTTACGGCTATCACTTTCTCAATTTTAGTATCATCTTTGAATAAAACTTTCTGCTAACGTCGAGGAAAGTGTAAGTAATGGTCTTAATAAAAGGTTTGAATGTTTCACGAAAGTCCAAACGACAAGGGTCATTTGGTCACGCTCAGCGAAAATTACTTTCCCAATGGTAACTACGTGACTTCAAAGAACGTGCTTTACATTAGGTAACTCTAGCCTGTCTAACACGTCAGCTGAAGTTGTTCGCTGAGAAGTTTGAGCTCGCGGGTTCGATTCCTGCTGGGGTCAGATATCTAAGTAAGGAATATAAATATTTATACCTTTAGCTTATGCAATGTATTTAAGTATATATTTAATGATGTATTTCGATAGGATTACCAATTTTCATAGTATGTGATTTGCTTGGTTTGTAATTAGTTAAATATGTGCGGAATTTGTCCCAAATATTACAAATTACGTCGCATGCTGTGCGGTATTATGGTATGACAAGGGGTATCGTTTAATACCTATCGCATTTTCTACACTAAATATTGCAGTTAAATCCTCACGCTTTCCCACAAGGGTCCCCGAAGGGGTAGGCAGAGGTGTATAGGTAGAGATAAAGATATATTTAAGTGACAGATGGCGAGTCCATCGCCGTTACTCAAGCACTGCTATACATACGTCTTTGAATTGCTTCTCAGATGTATGCAGGTTTCCTCTCAATGTTTTACTTCACCGTAAAGCTCGTGGTGTGATTAATCACTGTAATTAAGTTCAGAAAAACTCATTGGTACAGTCGGGATTCGAACTTGCGTAAAGTTATGTTTAAATTACCAAAATACTATACGTTTTATCTTATACTTAATGGCAAACAAGCATGGAACATGCAGTATGCGGACACTTGAACCGCTACAAAAAGAAACTTTTCAGTGGTTAGAATTTCCGTCCTTGCGTCACTCATGCTGATGCTCAACCCAACAAAGTTTATAATTGAAAAAAGAAATCTGTTAGAAAATCCGTACGTGTTTCGATCAAAATGGTACCAATGCAATTCCAAGTGTTCGTATTGTACTTTATCGCTCTATGACGAAGAAAATGAATAATAGCGTGGCATCACGAGACCGAGGCTTTTATAAGTACTATTTTAAATTCAATGCTAGTTTCATTGAAAAAAGTTTTTTAAATGTATCGGCGTAAGATATATTCTCGTTTAAATGGTATTTGAATGAAAATATGATATATTGCATTCTCTAAGAGACTGGTGAATGTGGGCGAAGCGAAAGACGTCTGTGAGTCTAGAGAGAACTGGAGCTCTACTTTCTGCCTACCTTATTCTTTAACACTTAAGGATGAAGTGAAAGGTAAAAATAAAATCCCAATGAAATTAATAAAACACATTATATTGACTTTTTAAATAAATAAAAACTTAAATACTAAGCGTACTCCTAGAACTACACCGATAAATGTATAAATTACAAAAAATATCGTAAAAATGCAATGGTTTGTTCTAAACATTATGACTCGATACAATAAAACAATTATTCACCAAACACATACATCGCCACAAAGCATACTTAGTCTATTTGTATAAACACCTACGTAATTATTTTACAAAAATATTACTTATTTCCCAAATTATTGCTGTAATTTGTTATATTACAATATGCAAAAAAACCCGCTGTCAAAAACATTCAAATTTACTAGTTCTTACTCCTCTCTTCACTTTTCATTTTGTTCGCTCCGCGATGGCAATTTGCATCCAAAAGATTTTTTTCTTTTTAAAACTCTTACAAATTGCACACCTTTATGAAACCATAGTAATACTTTTATACAATGTATCTGATCAAAATTATTTAGATGATATTTTTTACAGTCATCTTTAGAGTCTCTCTTTCTCTTTGCAATACGTACCCTTTTCCACCTCAGAGAGAGAGAGCATAATATATTAGAAAGAAACGATTTAAAATCAAAATTCCATACAGTTATTTATGTGTATACTAGTCCCTAACCAAGCTTTAAGTTATTTTGGGACTACATAATTATTCAATAAATGACACACCTGAACATGGTAATGTTACAATTTACGTATTTTTATCATTTCTATACTGCTTATTTCTCGAGCGGGTTTTTTTACACACTTAATAATAGGACCGAATCAGAAGAGCCGATTTATCACACAGCCTTTATTCGAGTAAAAGCATTGTTACAACTTGACAATTAACATAAGAAATAATAACAATAATTCCAGCCAGAGATATACATGACACATGACTATAGGAAAAGGTAAATGACCTAGAGGCGCCACAAAATGGACTGATCAAATTATTGCTGCTCTCGATATCACCGCTCATTACTACCAATGGCTGCAAAAGACGAATGTGCACTGGGCATCGAGCCCATGAGAACAGAGGAGATATACACCTAAACGCACATTCAACTATGTATTTGATGTTGAATATAGAAGTGGAGGATTTGCTTTAATTTCATTAGGAGAATATTCAATAATTTTATTTATAAGTTTAATATTTTGAATAGCATTGCGCACGAATATCAGAGCGGTTGAGTTGAAACGCACTGAGTAGCACGTAACAAAGTATCCAGTTAAAAGCGCAAAAATATTATTGGGTTGTTTAGAATCGGCACATGGAATATTGTCGGCACAGCCTTTAGGAAATTAAATTAATGTTGCTTACATAGGTTTTGCATTGACAATAATAGTTAACGGTTGGCATATTAACTATGTATTTTATTTGTGTTGCGGTCTCGATATTTCATATATCTATAATCACGAATAAAAAATAGCCTTTAAACTTTTCGCTAATTAGCATTGTGGGTGTAAAGAATACTTTTTCTCAAAGTTATTTTCATATAAATATGTATAGTATTATATAGACGGTCCTTGAAATAACATTCTGCACTGTACTAGCTCTAATGACATCGAGATATGATTTAACTGTGCTTTACCGTTTCCAAAATAATTCAAAAATAAATAATAATAAAAAAACAACACATTTTTTTCATGTTTTTCTTAACACCGTAACACTGGAGGAAATATAATACATAAATGTTATGACTCAAAAATCTTCTGAACAGAATGGAACAGCACAATTATAGCTTATCTTGCATTGGATCGGAATCCTTAGTATTTAAATATTGTTGAACAAAATATCACTTAGAACCAAAGCCTACCCACCCCACTGAGCTGTAAATTTTTTATAGTTTCCTAGTAAGCGGCTAACGTCGCTAACCTTAAGGAACATCAATATTTTGTTTGTCAAATAAGTACATTATTGTTAGAGCTAGATCACAATTATCTTTAAAACAACTGCAACGGAGGCTCTCAAAATGAATTATTTTTCACCATTTTTTCAACATCTTTCAGTGATGTTCCGTTCCTGTTAGACGTAGGAACTTTCCTCAATAAGTAAGTACCCTATACAACAATATTTTATGTGTTCCACTGCATATGCATAGTTCGTGGCACAGCTAGTTACTATACAGTGAGATTTAGTCAAACAACTAGGACACTAGCAAGAGCTATTACATACCTAATTACGTGCAGTTTTCATTACCAAAAACAGCATCCAACAATAAAAACGGAATTAAAATAAAATTAGGAATCCAATTACCGTCGGAACGATAAATCAGTCGTAACAGAATAAATAGCGAAAAATGCTTTAATATACCTAAAGGTATATACATAAATTATTATAACAAAACACACTGTATCAGGCCGTTACTAAGACATGCTATTGCCATAATTGTGAAAGAGGTAGATATACATGTGACGTTCCTGTCGTAAATACATCTATCCTTTTTGCACACTTCAATAATGACATTAGCGCGCCATGGTACGGCATCAGGTCACATGAGCAAAAACTCATAAGTACCAGAACCACAATACATTCACTCGTTCTTATTTCAAAATCGCGCAATCGCCTAAAAATCGATTCCAGATTTTTTCTTCGATATGTTTTTATATTCATAATATCAAATTTGATTAAATTCAGAGCCTTACGATCGTGCTATTGCAATCAGAATACAAGAGTACATTTACGTTTACTCGAGTATTCTTGAATTAAGGTTGCAAAAGCATTGTATTGGTAAAGTCTGAGGTATATGATTAGTTAATGACAGTCGATTTTTAGGCAATAATACATATATAGATCTACGCGTCGATACATAATAGGACTGCATATAAGCTTTGGCTTAAAACCGTAGTCAATTTAGGTCAGTATTACTAAGGTGGTAAGGTACATATACGCCTACACGGAAAGAGAGAAACGCAGATACATGATTTAATAAATCAATGAATTAGAAAACTAGACAAAATACATAAAACGGAAAAAACTGAATGAATTCGAAAATAACCAAAAAAAAATTACTTGGTATCGTTAGTTAATTGCTTTAAACTTCAAACAAAAAATACTACCAAACATAATATATATATATTATTGTGTATGTGAATTTTGAAACTAGCATTGAATTTAATGTCTAGTTAAATATATATAAATATAACGCATACACAAAGAAATAGATTCACAAAGCAACTGGTGTACTAAAGGATGTGATTTTAAAGATGAAGGAAGGTATGTTACATTCATACGTTGTTCCCCCATACTTGAGTACTATTGCTGTAACGAAAAAATATTGTTATTGTACATGCCTAATGATTTGAAAAGAGTAACCATGGAGTTTCTTGCCGGTTCTTCACCATGGAAGCGACCAACCCGAACCGTGCTTCTTTTTCGACGTTTTATAAGTGCCCACTTGGGCCTGTGTGAAATAAAAATATTTTGATTTTTGATTCATATTGACTCAAAGAAAGTGAGTGTCGGAAGATTGATAAACGGATATATAACGTGAAAGTATCTAGAAGAAGAGTCAAAGGAAGAGCAACTATTTAGATCAAATCGATCGAACAGTCAATGATTGAAAGGAACGTACATATAATATAGGAGTGTACGAACGTAAGTGCACTCGAAACCAGCGAGCAAGTATGAAGGCTGATGAATGCGGATGAAGAGAAAGAGGTTAGTGTAAAGAGAAATTGCGTTCTACTCTCTCTACATGTTACGTATACGCAAGTGTACGTGTATATAAACACGCAGCTTACATCAATGTAATATCCACCCGAGTTCACAATTTAGCGTTGGAATATACAAGGACTGTACGTAAGGCAAATTATAATTTGGTAGTATAATACTACAGTATACAAGATAGCCAAATCAATAGGATAGAAGATAGCCGAGTTTCCAAAGGAAAATAATTTTTAGCGAATCATGCCAAATAGTCAGATCAAACGTTACCATGAATACTATGTCACTACCACTTAGTGTGCGACTTTAAGCTTTATCTATATTTGATTACAGACGTTATTTGACCGACCATTGTTAGGAGTTATGATAATGTTTGACCACGTTTCAGACCTGGGACTTAGCGATGACGTGCTATTGCAATCATAAATCAAGTTTTTTTTTAATTGCCTCTCGCGTAGCTTTAGTATAGTAGTTTACCTGCCAGCCAGGCACTTCGTAGGTGCTAAGTAAACCCAACTTAAGAGTAGCACTGCCTATGTTGGGTTTAAGCTTTGACTTAGGAAATTGCTGATTCACGAACTAGGGAGTTGAGCTGGACCGCTAGATATTTAAGTGAAAAATGTCAAACATTTCTAGATCTGTCTTTCTTCATACGATTTAATTTTGATGGCAATAGCACGTGGCACGGTCCTTCATAATATTTTTTCATTACCGCGCAACTATGATCGTGGTACATACAGCCAAGATGGCGGAAAGGCTGAAATGTGACATTTTGTTGGAACTACTCATTGATTTTGTGACCGAGGGTAGTCTTACACTTTTGTAGTGGCAAGACTTTTCTGCAGTTTCGTTGTTGATTAATTCAGTGAAGTTCGGGTAGTTTTGAATTTGAATCGGCTGAAACAAAAAAAAAACAATTGTAGGTACTTCTATATTAGAATAAATAGATAGGCTTATCAAATGCTTTGTTGAACATGTGGTATAAATAGAGACCTACGATCCAGGATTGCGGGTTCGAACCTCGGTATATTTTTCGGATATGTACCTATATAATATAGGATAGCGTGTCCACGAAGAGAAATGTTGTGATTTTGTTTAGAGGGACTGGTGTGACTATTGCGTCCTCCAGTCACGCTAGGAATTTTTACGTTTGAGAACAAATTTGATGATTCAGTGATGGATCAGAGGCTGGCTCACAATGGCACTTAAATTAATTGTTATACAGCGCAAAGTGGGTGTTATACACCCACTGCCTATCCAGAGAAATAATTAATGTTGAGTGAAACAAATAATTACATACATAACATATCATCACACCGAATCCCTAACGGGGTAGGCAGGGAAAGTAGAGTGCCCGGTTATCTCTAGACTTTATGTACCTCTTTCGCTTCGTCCACATTCAGTCTCTTCATACATCCCCCCGGTTTCAGGTACTCTTGACGTTCCCATACTCGAGTGTCCGATCGATTTGATCTAGGTAGTTAGAACGTCTTCCTCTGCCTCTTCTTGCACACACTTTCGCATTGTATATCTGTTTCGTCAATCTTTCATCACACATCCTTTCTCCAAGTACTTGAATAAATTAACTTACCACGCCCCACGTATCGTCCCGTTTCTTGCAGAAGGTCATGTGCATACCGCTATAGAGAGTCTTCTCAATTTGTTCGGTGAGCAGCGATTCGGACCAAGGCATCTCGTTCAAATGGGCTATGAACGACTTGTTGCGGAATTCCGGAGGTTCCCAGATCACTAGTTCCTCTGGAAACAAATACAGTTATTAAAATATTATTATTTTAAAACGCAAAGTTGGCAAACAATCATGCGGTCCGCCTGATTGTAAGCGGTTACCGATATCGTGCTTACTTTAAGCTCAATAACTTGCAACACCAGCGAGTCCCCTCACAGGGTAGGAACAGAGGAGAGCGTCAGTTCTCTCTCGATTAGAGACCGCGTTTGCTTAATCAGTCCACTACACTCTGATTAAGTTCAGAAAAACTTGTTGGTACAGTCGGGATTCAAGCTTGCAATCTTTGTGTCGCCGGCATAATGTAGATTTTCATTTACAATATGTACTCACTCATAAGTCCAACACCTTGATCGTCGCCTTGCATGGCAGTTTCCTCTGAGCTGTGTTGTTTCTCATCCAACACTTGGGGAGGCAAGTTGTCGAAGCTCCTGGAACAAAATACATACGAAATCCATGAGATATACATCTTACACACTTACATATGCTAATTACATATACATATTAATTGAGCCGTGGTGGCCGAGTGGTTCGAGCAGTTGCCTGCGACGCAAAGGTCGCAAGTTCGATTCCCGACTGTACCAATGAGTTTTTCTAAACTTAAGTACAGTGATTAGTCACACCACGAGCTTTACGGTGAAGGAAAACATCGAGAGGAAACCTGCATACGTCTGAGAAGAAATTCAAAGGCGTATGTATAGTCGTGCTCGAGTAACGGCGATGGACTCGCCATCTGTCACGTTGGCACCTAATATACCTCTGGCGGAAAGTGGGTGTGTGGGTATTACCTATACACCTCCGCCTACCCCTTCGGGGACCCTTGTGGGAAGGCGTGAGGATATAATAACATATACATATACCTTTTGATGTTGCCAACACTAACTACCTAGATGAAATCGATCGGACACTACAATATGGTAACGTCAAGAGTACTCAAAACCGACGGGTATGTGTGAATAGACCGGTGAATGTGGACGAAGCGAAAAAGGTATGTTAGTCAAGTCAGAGTCAGTAGTCAAGAGTGAAATGGCGCTCTACTCTATCTGCCTACCTCGATAGGTGATGGTATATTTATATAAAATTTTTCGTTATGGCCAAGTACCTTGTAGTGAATATCCTTTCGGTACAAACTCTTGAGTACGATCTCCGTAGCGTACCTTGAATATAATTGGCATGTTTTTTTTTAAATCGGATAACATTGTGATCCCCTGAGTCACAAAATATATCCAACGTCCAACTTGAATGTATCTACTTTAATCTTAACTTGTGGATTAAATCCATACCAATTGCGTTTCCAGTGTATAATGTAACCAGGACAAAATTAACCAAAAGTGAAACCCGAATAGGTGTCATAAGTTCTCCTTCCACGAAGGCTGTCGAACGAATTTCCCATTGAGGGTATTCTTAAAGAAGGAGATATATGTCGGATCCGGTGAGCTTTTATAACAAACTTACCCTGAAGATAGGAAGATATTCTCCACTTGCATAAAGTTGAGTCCATAGAACTCCTTAACGCCAAAGGTCTCGAAGAATTCCTTGACTGGTGTCATGGAGTAGCAGCCGGCTAGTTCAGTCCGGGGGTAGTACAGCACGAAGGAGAGGCACATCTCCTGTAATAGGGTTAAGGATCTTGGTGTTGTTTTTATGATTAAGAAAAATTTAGTGGGAAAAGAAGGAGAATTCCACCCGATTTATTTTAACAGCGCTCTACGCTCTACGTTCTAAAGTTAAAGGCGAAGAACTACATTTGCAACTTACTTGTGTGGCAGAATAACCGCCCAGGATGGGCTTGTCACGAGCTGAACTGTCGTAGGTGCATTCAGTAATCATCGTATCTCCCTTCAGGAACTTCCTACCGCCGGGAACGATCCGGGATTGTTGGTATCTCGCATCGTATGAGTTTTCCTAAAAAAACAGACAGCTCGGTAAAAAAAATCAAGGCAAGCGCCATCTTGTGTGTCAACTATGTTTTAGAATTGCGGTCATAAGTGCAAGAATCTTAAAACAAATCGTGGTAAAAGCTGTGTATCAATCTTATGTTGCGTATAATAATTATAAGTAGCTTGCAAAATTGTTTTTAGAATCGTGGCAAAAGTTCAAAACAACACAATAAAAATTGTGTGCTAGTGCCATCTTACGTAAAACAGGTGAACTAATTGAAAGTGGCATGCAAGACAATTCAGAAAACAGGCCAATAGCTTTATTTCGATGCGATTGCGCTAGATGGAATCAGTGTGCTGTGTGAGATTACATATAAATTTCTTTACCTCTGATATTCTAGGCAATTCTTGAGTACCCCTGACATGCTTCAATGAGATCTTTCTTGCAGTACCGTGAGCGTGTAATAAAACTGAGACAATGTTGATACCTTCTTCTGGCAAGGTCTGGAAAAATAAGAATGAACGTTAACGATCGTGCATTAGAGTACAGAAGTCGTGGTTGGAAACGAAAAGAATCTGATCTAAACGGATTAGATCCGGGCCCCGAGCACCAACGTATTCTAATTAAAAAACCACTTCCAATCAGGCGGATCGTATGTTAGTTTGGCACTTTAGTAGAAAAAAATATTATCTAGCTATATCAAAGTTTTTTTAGTTTTTTTAATACCAATAATAACTTAAAGCTTTTCAAGGCCCCTAAGGATAGCATTTACTACCCTGAATGATACCCCTGGTATTGCAAACGTCCATAGGCGGCAACCGCTTACCATCAGACGGGCCGCGTATGCACGCTATCACATGTACCCAGTGGTATAAAGAATCTTAACTGTCACTTACATTATCAGTACACTCTGGGCTGCATATGCCTACAGTCCTGTACTGGCGCTGTTTGGGAGGGATCACGTGCAACGCCGAGACGCCAATTCCAGCGCCCAGTAGAGCTGCGTCGTGCTTCCGCAGCGATGGCGTATAGTGGACTCTTATTCCTGAACTGTCGAGCACTGAAACACATTGGAATAATAAGGCTTCGGCCATTCGTTATCGGAGATAGAGAACAAGCTAGATCGTCCTTGGTCTCTGTTAAGCGGGAGAATCAAAAGCTGTACTATTAAAAACTAGTAATAAATCTGATGGCTGATATTACATTAAGTGTTTTTACATTCAAAGTCCCTGTTTCTGGTTGATGTGCTAATCAAGGTTTCGTGAAAGATTTTTGATACAACAAAGGTGGGATACATACATAAATTGTGAGAGCCTGAGGCTAAACGTTTAACGTGGCTTAAGTACTCCTAACAGGTAAGCATGTATGGAGAGACTGATGACTGAGAAGCGCTATGTAAGTCTAGTGGACTGACGCTCTCCTGTTTCTGCCTACCTCGGACCTGTACTCGGATATAAGGTGAGTGATAGTTTAGAAATATATAATACTAGCTGTGCCCGCGACTTCGTTGGCGTGGACGGCTTCTTTTATCTTTCGTAAAAATGATTTTTTTTAAATAAATAGTATCCTATGTTCCTTCTAATACCTCCAAGACTATGTGTACAAAGTTCTATGATGATCGGTCCAGTAGTTTTTACGTGAAAGCGTAACAAACAAACTTACATTCACATTTATAATATTAGTAAGGATTTCAATTGGTCACAGCTTAAGCTTCTTAAATTTCAGCAAAAAAATAATATTTTCTTTAATCTGTATTTTTACGTTTAAATTTTAACTTTTGCAATAAATAAGTAATTTAAATCGCCGTGTTCAGCGAATCCAATTCATCAACACAGATCACCGAAGCTTGAGTTTCGAATTTGTATACACAGCTATAATATAATTATAACATCATAATGTCGAACCTACCGTCGTGTAACGCCTGATTATCGTAATGAACTTCAAGCATGTAATAAGAAACACCGCCCTTCTCGCCTAGGGGAATGCCGACGTTCTCGGGGAGGAATTCACCTGAAATTATCATCATTAGCTTAATAAACTTTACTACATAAGTTTATTTGAAACATTACAATCAGTTTTACTATACTACTAAAAGGAGGGTAGTGGGTTGCGAAGTTAATGAATTAAGTATCTTCACTACTTTACCCAAGACAGGGTTATTAGGAAAGGGTAGCGGTGTTAAAACCTCTTCATTTTAACGAATATATCTTAGTAAAATTTTATTAGGGCTCCGCGGTTTCATATGCTATCAATTGAATTTGCTGACGTTATGTAGTATAGGGATTTCAATCTAAAATATATATATATGATAAAGCTCATATTTATTTATAATAATGAAGCTTTCATAATAATATATCCTCACGCCTTCCCACAAGGGTCCCCGAAGGGGTAGGTAGAGGTGAATAGGTAATACCCACACACCCACTTTCCGCCAGAGGTATACTAGGTGCCAACGTGACAGATGGCGAGTCCATCGCCGTTACTCAAGCACGACTATACATACGCCTTTAAATTTCTTCTCAGACGTATGCAGGTTTCCTCTCGATGTTTTCATGATAAAATAGATTCTTTAAATCTGTTAAGTAGTTATTGAATTTATTCATTACAAACATAGGTACATACATACAAATCTTAACACTTTATTATAAATAGTGTAGGATCCTATGTTTCTACGATCCTACCTTAATATATTATTTACCTACCTACCTTAATATATTATTACCTTAATATATTATGTTTTGAGTAGGTATTAAATGTTTGTCAGTGATTTTATATGGTACCTTGTATCAAGGAACATGAATCCTCACGCCTTCTCACAAGGGTCCCCGAAGGGGTAGGCAGAGATATATTAGGTGCCAACGTGACAGATGGCGAGTCCATCGCCGTTACTCCAGCACGACTATACATACGCCTTTGAATTTCTTCTCAGACGTATGCAGGTTTCCTCTCATGAATCGTGTCTTTAATACAAGTATATGAACACTAATATAGGTAACAAAGTTTGCCAAACATTTGCCAAGCTCACCTTTCGAGCCCATAGCCCAAGCCGCTATAGGAGTAGCACAAGTAGCCCAAACACTTGGCCTATTCGGTCCAAAGAATCCGTCACTCTCCGCCCACGTGTTCCACAAATGTTTGTCTTCATCGTACGAGCACTCGTACAACACCATATGATGTACCGGCGATAAGCTGTTTTTTTCCAACACTGGTTTCCCATTCTTGATTGGTCTGCTATCGATCAAAGGTTCGTAGCCAATGATGTGTTGTTTGAAAGGCAGGTCTGGTGTTTTGAAGATCTTGCACCAGAATAGTGTAGCCATTACGTGAGGGATGGTGAGCTGTGAAAAATCGCATTAATTTATACTCTAATTTCCACAAGGGACCCGAAGGAGTAGGCGAAAGGGGTAACAACAGTAATGTTCACCAGAGAAAAATATTAAGGTGCCAATGTGACAGATGTCGCAGTCGTGCTGAAGACGGCAAATTTTTGTTTTCCATCCCAAACGTATGCAGGTTTTCTTTGGACATGTTCCTGCACCGTAAAGCGCTCTTCTCTCATGTCGACTTCATGTACCATGAGGGAGGTGATAATATTTACATATCTATGTTGAGCTTGTTGTGTGATTAATCATTGTACCTGTACAACTGTACTGTAACTTTTTAAATGGGGTTTGCATTGACAAATCTTTGCGTTGAAGACGACCGAATTTTAGTAAGTTTATACATAAATATAAAATATCTTAGTAATTCAAAATAAGTCTCTCAAAAATGTAACAACGCTATCCCGGTGTGTGATGAGACAACTCCATCATACTCAAACGTGAGCAAAGCACTAGAATATGTTTAATAATTAAGTTAAATTCATGGAACATTGTAAAGAAAGAACATTCCGCAACGAAAATAAAACCTAACACCTTCAAAATTTAAACACTTTCGAATATAGAACAGTTCCAAATTCAAAATTTCTGGGAATTATGGAAACGACAGAACTTAAAAGGCTTGCCTAGTACGTAAGCAGCTATTTGTGAGAAAGTATATCTAAAAAAAGTATGTATATCTATATCATATCTTTATAATGCCACACTCACCGCATGTGCTGTCCGTGCTGTGCGTGCGTGCGTGCGTGCGTGCGTGCGTGCGTGCGTGCGTGTGTGTGTGTGTGTGTGTGTGTGTGTGTGTGTGTGTGTGTGTGTGTATCTATATTCAAAGTATACATGGGAAATTGTTTGTATACTATAGGTACCTATATTTTCAGGTTTGTATAATAAGCGTACTCACATTATTTAATTTCACATCCCAGTACTTCAGGGGTATGGAATCAGGCTTGGAGACAGGCTGCAAAAGCCTTAATGGTCTCGATCCACTCTTCACATGCTTCGGGAGTTCCCCATCGGAGCCGTCAGGACCCAAAGACCAGAGCACTTGCGTCGTGTCCTCCTGAAACATACTGAATATGAAACGAAACTCGAGGAATTATAGGCAATGAAATAACAATTTAAACTATGTATAGATATTTGTACCATAAAAAATGTATACTATAAAAAAGGCGGTCAGATTTTTTGTGTCTTTGAACGCGCTAATCTCAAGAGATATTAACCCGATTTGAATATAATTGTTGAATTAGATAGTCCGTTCATAAAGGAAGGCTTTATAGGTTTTTGCAATCTTATAACATTATAGCATCATACCAAATCTTACCTTACCTCTTTCGCTTCATCCACATTCATAAGACTCCTCTTACATGCTCGGTTCCAACTAGGTAGTTGTAATCGATCAGACACTCAGGGAACTATCTAGTCTAGCATAGATTAACTAGATCAACTACCTAGATCAAATATACCGAATCAAGCTTATTACACTCACCCCAATAATGACATCCTGTTTGTCGCAAGTATCTAGCTGTCTTCTGAATTCGACAGTAGTATGTGTATCGTTCTGATAGCCGGATATGAGCTCGTAGTTCTGTACCTCGTCAGCAATAGCCATGTCATCGAACTCTGGTCCATGGCAATCCTGTAAAATTAAATAACGGAAAAGGTTACACTGGAGAAGATTCAACACATGGAGTAGATTTACCTATGATACGAAAAATTTACGAGGATTTCGCTTCAGAAATAATCATTTTTACCAAGTCTTTAAAAAGTACGAATGAGACTCTCTAAAAGGGTTGAATTTGCTGTGAGAACGTGAAGTCGGGCGCCGTCATGATTTACAGGGACCATCATCTTTACAGTTTTGTACACGGACAAATCTGTGAAGATGTTGGTAAGAATAAATTTTCTTTAAAAATTACCAATATAACCACAGCAACGTGACACATTCCTGATACAATTTAATTCGAACAGTACCATAACTCAATTTAACAAAAGATCATAGCCATTTGTGTTATGCTTCCAGTCAGGAGGAGCGCTAATGCATATGGTTGTATTATATATTTGTATATGGTATCATATATTTTAATATAGAACAGGAAATAATAAAATAGCTTTCCTAAGGAAAGTACTTACTTATACTTTTATGAGTACGATACTTTTTTTTCGATACTACTCATGAGTACAGTATCGATACTTTCTATTCGATACCGTGACCACTTCTAATAATAATACATATATATATATATATTATTTATTGCAATAGACGGCCTCATCGCTAAATCGATTTCCACCGGGCAACCCTAATTGGGTTCTCTTATCTTAGTATAACTATACTAATATTATACAACGGCCTTTTTTAAATACTGGTAATTGTTGTTATTGCAAATAATCCATTAGACACTTTAGACTGATGTGACAGACTAACGTTATTATTACGTCTGTCATGATAGGCGGTAAAATGCTTCAGTTGAAAGAGGTAGCGATTTTCAGTTCTGTTCTAATCACAAATATTGTGCTAGTATGGTGTGTACGGATCGTGGCATGCGGCAGTGATTCTTACCTTGCTAGCCCACCTCAAAGACCTACAGGCTATATAGCTATGTAGCTTAACTTGCGTATCAGTAAGCAGTTTACACTGCTTCAACAGAACCGGAACGTAAGCACATAAAATTCAACACTTCACAATTAAGAACGATTAATGACTTTGTTCACAAGATCAATTAGTTGGTTTAGAGAACTTCCGCCTACAAGCTCTAATTCTAATGATTTTATTAACGCTATAAATTGTTGATGATTTTAATTTATACACGAAACCTGCAATCGACGCCTTGACGAACCAGAAATATAAAACCTGTTTTGTTTTAAATATGGAGATCGGACAGAAGTTACTTATGCATATCCTTTTTAATATTTCCACGCGACATTTTTACGTTGTTGGAATTCGACCTTCAAGTAATTGCAATAAATACTTATTTGAGATACTTATCAGACTGTAGATTCTCGCTGCAAATACATCTTAGCAGCATGGGGCAGATGATAGAGTAAAAATAGAACATGTGCAAGGGTATGGTATGCACGTGATGGGAAGGTGTCGATTGAAATTTATATCGACATAAAACATTTACTGTAATTTTATTGACCTTTCGAATATTGAAATTTCACATACGTTTCGTAGTACAAATATGCAACTTTATTAGAAATATATATCTAATACACATTTTGAGAACGATACACGATACACAAACCTACACAAACGATGTCACGTGATTTACTGTGAAGGATAACATGGCGAGGAAATCTTCATACGTTTAGTAATTTAACGACGTGTGTGTATGTACAGAATAAATGAGACGATGACACTTGAATATATCTCAGGCAAAATTGGGTGTGTTTACACTTCTACCGTGGAGATAAGTCTGACCTTAAAAACAATATAAGTAAGTATACGAATATACAGGTTGTCTCAGAAAATAGAGCAGTTGCCTTCTAGAAGCTATTATGAATATATCCTCATGACGGTGTAACGAAGCAAATAGCTCCAAATATGTTTTTTTTACTATAAATAACATAATAAATTGAATACAAAGTTAGATTATACATGTATAACTTCAACGTTACGTAACAAATGTTACATAAATAAGGTGAAATATTTTAATAACTATTTTTTTCATTGCCCTATTTAAGGCATAATTTAATAAAACATATATTGTGCACCCGATAACAATCTGTGAGTAATTAGTCAAGAATAATATAAGTAATAAAATTGGCAAAGGAACCATAGATCTTGTAGTGCATAACAACTCAGTTGAACCTTTAATTCATAACCAGTAAAAGTATCGATAAAAATGTCCCCGTATCAACACTAGCGGTAACAGTCAAATAATTGTATTATTATTTTCCCGTTTTTTCTGCGACAGATGCGACGCGCACGTGCCAGCCTTCTGTTTGAGCACCTGGCTTCACCCGTAATGATAGGGGTTTATATCGGTTCGGCAAATGCCATATGTAAGCAATATATAGAATCATCCTTATTGTGTCTTTTGTACGCCTACAGCTATAGGACATTTCCATCTGCCAACCTATTGTAAAATAAAATAAAATTTGGTGTAAGTAATTACATCATAATACATATAATGCCTACACTTTGTTATTTTTGTTGTTAATAGCCGTGGTGGCCGAGTGGTTCGATTAGTTGCCTGCGACACAAAGATCGCAAGTTCGAATCCCGACTGTACCAATGAGTTTTTCTGAACTTAAGTACCTATAGTGATTAGTTACACCACGAGCTTAACAGTGAAGGAAAACATCGAGAGGAAACCTGCATACGTCTGAGAAGCAATTCAAAGGCGTATGTATAGTCGTTCCTGAGTAACGGCGAAGGACTCGCCATCTGTCACGTTGGCACCTAAAATATATCTCTGGCGGAAAGTGAGTGTGTGTTGGTACTACCTATACACCTCTGCCTACCCCTTCGGGGACCCTTGTACGAAGGCTTGAGGATATTATTACTTTATTTGTTACAAGAAAGGTGGCATAACCCCGACAGTATAGATAGTGCCGTCCACGAAGACGCGCCCCACCAATTTGTAGTCGAGGGGTTCGTGTGGTGCGGGGAGTATGACCCGACTCTATTAACTGTAGTGTGTGTGTGCACTTATAGGTAATCAGTGTGTACCGATAAATACTCAAACATTAGTGGAAGGTTGCAGTTGCATTAGAGGACTTACATAAGGACGAATAGTGGGGCGCGTCTTCGTGGATGGCACTATCTATAGCTGTAACCTATACAACACTAGAGACTTCAATCACACCGTCTACCTCACCCGACCAACTAATACAAGCATTTGCATGTGATCCTTATCGAGTTAACTAGACCTTATCGAGTTGCTGAGCGCAGCATGGCTGCTAGAATACCGATTCTACCAGCACAGCTGTTCTAGGTTGATTTCTAGAATTACCCCAGGAGGTGTACCAGACCGGGCTAAAAGCTGCAAGCCTGCATATTTATATACGGCAGGTGACAAGTGATAATTAGGTAGACTATTAAAATTGTGTATGTGCGTGTGTGCGCGTTAATTGATGTTTTAGCATTGCAAAGCTAAGATGAGTGGAAACGATATTTAGAGTGTAAATAACTTACATCCCGAGTGCTATTAATATAATCAAGGTTAATAGTAGTAGTATATATATATATATATATAGGTAAATAGTGAGTTTGTTGCTAGATCACGCCAGACGGCTACGGCTGAATGAAATTGGATGGAACTTGCCTCAGAGAGTATTAACAAACAGGAATTTTTTTTAAGAAAAAAAATTACGCAGGTAAAACCGTGAGGCACAGTTGGTATATTTATAGTTAACAATAAACTGAAGATAACAGTGCGAGACGAGCGTAGAATATAAACACAATTTCAAAGATGAAGCAGCAAATATTTTAACTCGAATGCTAATTGAATTCTCTCGCCAAAAAGCTACATTATATGACCAAACGCTTAATACGTGTATGAAATACTTGAAGCGAAACAGGCTTTTGCGCGGATTTGTACATTTGCTTAGTGTAGGCGTGTTCCCACGGTGATATGAATGGATATACACAAAATAACCATACATACTTACGCTAAGCTAAGCAGTTTTAATTGTGTAACCTGACTAACTCTTTTAAACTGATCTCAATAATTTTTGGTTGACTGATAAAATGACTTGGAAATATTTTCTTCCGGTGTTTTTTAATGTTGGATTATGAGCAATAGATACCTGCTTATAGATAGATAGGCTTGTGACGTTAAATAATAACTCTCGTGATTACATGGTAGAGATAAACGAACTAGCAACTCTCTAAGCCGAGGTCCGTACCTCCCGGGAGGTGCCCTAAGCTGTTTGATTAGCACCTAAGAGGTTCGAATTTAGAGCTGCCCGACTGGGGCAGGACCTCCACCTTATAGAAGTCCGTAGCCAAATAACACAATTTATGGTGTTGTGTTCCTACGCGGTTAATAAGGTTTCCAGTAATGAGCTCTTTGGGGAGGGGGGAGGATTGTTATATTGTGCTGGCAGCAGAGGGATTAGTCCTATGATGCTGTCAATCCAGTTTTTAGGGTCAGCAACGCGCGAGTGATACCCCTGGTGTTGCAAGCGTCCATAGGCGGCGGTAATTGCTTACCATCAGGCGGGCCGCATGCTTGTTTGCCACCCATGT
>JACCPG010000815.1:0-61851 GCA_016069955.1 Drepana arcuata | reverse complement strand
TGGTTCGAGCAGTTGCCTGCGACACAAGGATCGCAAGTTCGAATCCCGACTGTACCAATGAGTTTTTCTGAACTTAGTAAGTACAGTGATTAGTCACACCACGAGCTTTACGGTGAAGGAAAACATCGAGAGGGAACCTGCATACGTCTGAGAAGAAATTCAAAGGCGTATGTATAGTCGTGCTTGAGTAACGGCGATGGGCTCGCCATCTGTCACGTTGGCACCAAATATACCTCTGGCGGAAATTGGATGTGTGGGTATTTATAACCTATACACCTCTGCCTACCCCGTTGAGGACCCTTGTGGGACGGCGTGAGGATATATAATACTTATAAGTCAAATACCGTGTTAAATCTGAAATCTTTTGTTTGTCATTTTAATAATGCATCTGGTAACTAGGCCGTATCGCTATCCTGCGCTGAATTTCGGGATGCTATTTTTTTTTTATAAAACAGGCTTATTTTTTAAGGATAGGTGAACTTTGAGAGATGTCCAGAATTGTAATTATGGATAGCTTAACTTACGTTAAAGTAACATGCAATTTGGCATGGATTTCAGAGAAAGGAACCTCACGCCTGAACGGCTGAACGGATTTGCGTGGAATTTGGAATGGGGATAGGCTATCAGCTGGATCAACAAATATGATATGTTTTATTCCAGAAAAAAAACTCAGATCTTTAAGGCTCGAGCAGAAACCCCTTCTTGTAACATTTGCAAATTTGTAAATAAACAGCGGTAAAACGCACGAGTTAGTCGGTTCCGTATGGAAGAGCTTTAGCACCTGCTTATAGACTGGTGACAAAAATACATACAATTACCGATTCCAACAACGTATAATTACAAGTACATACCGACATATGTGATATACAGCACTTCGTAACTGACTTCATTTAGAATGCTGCATAAGTATAGGAATTGTAAGTAACTCGAGCGAACAGAACGTGAGATGTATAACGAACTCGTCGATTCGTTAGGTCAGTGGCATCTTAGGTCACCTAAAAAAATAACATTATTGCCTATTATAGCTTCACGCCTTGCTTCAAGGTACTTGGGGGTAGGCTATTAGAAGGATATTTAAACTAATTTCCATCAAGAGTAATTAAATATTAATTCCGCGTCATTTGCCATTATAAAATTAAATTACCACATTTTCTAGACGCCACGACCCGACATCAACTTTAAGATGGCACCCACTTCCACAAATGAACTGCCCACGAGTACCTACTGAACTTTTCCAATCACCATCAATAAGATACCGTCTTTTGGTAACTTTCAAGGATTCAGCTAACAAATAAAAAAAGCTGTTATTTTTAGTGCGCCGCTATAAATCTTTGGAGGTATGACGAATGGCAAGGAACGAGCGTCGTTATTGGAATACTTTGTCGAATAGTTCATAATGATTATAGCCCGAGGGTGAACGATATTAAAACGGTTCTAATCACAGCTCTAGCAAAAGATGTGTAGCTAGGACCCATTATTGATTGGCTACACTTCCTCTTTGGAATATTTATGTATTAAAAAAAAACAAGTAATAGGTAGTTAGGTATACAGTGCGTCGGGGATGGAATTCTTAAATTATAGATTCAGTCAGGTGGTACGTGAACAAAATTGAATGTCTACACACAATCAGTATACAAGATTTATTTTACACGCAGAGGCATAAGTACAGTCGTACTTGAGAAACGGCGAAGGTCTCGCTATCTGTTATGTAATCTGTCAAGGGTTCTTCTCTGTGGACACTGGGGTGCTGTTACATTAGTGTCTGCCCCTTCGAGGATATACATAAATATACTTCACGTATTTAACGGTGTATAGGTAGTAACCACACACCCACTTTCCGTCAGACATTTATTATAGGTGTCAACGTGACAGATAGCGAGTCCATCGCTGTTACTCAAGCACGACTATACATACACCTTTGAATTGCTTCTCAAACGTATGCAAGTTTCCTCTCGATGTTTTCCTTCACCGTAAAGCTTGTGGTGTGACTAATCACTGTACTTAAGTTCAGAAAAACTCGTTGGTACAGTCAGGATTTGATCTTGCGGTCTTTGTGCCGCAGGCAACTACTTTCGCCACTCGGCCACTACGGCTTCTTGTCGACTGATTCACTTGATTTATCTTCTCTACAAATTCGAAATTAGATATATTTGTATGATTATTACCAATTTGTAGATAATTAAAATTTGTCGTTGATGCAGTTATGGTTGTCTGTTTTCTGTAATGATTGCATTGAGGATACTTTGCTTGTTCTCCATCATTTTTTCTATACCTCTAAGTGGTAAAGAAGCATGCAGCCTGCCTGATGTTAAGCGGTTATCGCGGCCTAGTCGCTTGCAACACCAAGGGTATCGATGGCACATAACCGACCCTGCAGCAAACTTTTTACACCCTTATAACATATGCCTTACTTTATAGACGAATCTAAATTGACATTTCCTCTCCTTCACATTTTGAGCATTTCACGCAAAAAGAAACTATTTTGCATCCGCGCATTGAAAAGTTTTGGTTTCAAGTTAAAATCAAAATCAAAGTATTTTATTTAATGTAAGGGACACAGGGAACGCTTATTGAACGTCACATATTTAATATAAACTTAAATTACCACCGTTTCCAAGAAAAAAAGTATCTGCCAGGAGAAGAAACGGCGAAACAAACTCCCCGGTTTTCTTTTTTAACATTTGTTCCCTTTTACGTAGGGGTAGAAAAGATTACATATATAAACGTTAACGTTATTAATTCTTCGTCTATGGTAGAAGGTGAGAGGTGCGGTGGTAGAAGGTAGTCGTTGACATCACGTCGAACAATTCGTCAGAACTCTTGCTAAAGACGAACTCACAGCTAATATACTTAGTGATATATAGGGTGATTCACTGTACGTGATTGTACTACGCTTATAACAGGTATTCTCGGTGCGTGTGACATGCGTTCACATTATGAACAATCGCGCACGAAATTGATTCTGTATGGAATACCCAAAACTACGATAACTGAACGCGTCACGCTGAATACTGATGTTTTGATTGTTGACATTTAAAAACGTTTCGTTACACGAGCATAGATTACTTATTTATAACAACATGACTCATTTGAGACTAATATTGAATTACAATAAGATCGTATTACATGTAACTTATAACTTCGATATTCTTTTCATGTTAAATCGATTACAACAGGTTAAATAAATCCCTTTCATTTGACGAATTTGCATTTAGCAAGGAAGAGTATGCAATAGAATTTGTTGGACGAAATAAAATAAAGCCGAATTCTCGTCCTTGATTCCAAGAATGAAACGTCATTTAATCTGTAAAAAATGTCCTCGATTTTTCTCGTTTTCCCCAGCACATTAATAGGACGATAGTACAGAAAGGGAATGAGAATATTCGTCATCGGACCTTTTTTATGTCAGGGCTATATTGTTGAACGATATTTTCCATTTTGTTTTATTGCTTTATAATTCGGGATGATATAAAGCGACAGTCTTAATGGCCGACTGGTTTATGTAGTCACATGCAAAATTAAGATTTACAAGTTTGAATCCTGGGGGTATATTCAGATGATTTTTTCTGAACTTAAGTTTATAGCACAACGAACTTTACGATAACGGAACACGTAAGGTAATAGCGTACTTGTTAGAAGAAATGCAAGATAGACTTCACCATCAGCCACGATTGCTCAAAATGTTTATAACAAGGACAGAACATTTATATATCTTCACGCCTTCCCACAAGTGTCCCCGGAGGGTTAGGCAGAAATATGTAGGTAGACCTACTCAAATACCCACTTTCCGCCAGAGACATATTTTAGGTGATAGGGGGACGAATCCATCGACGTTACTTAAGCACGACTATACATACGATTTAGAATTTCATCTCAATCGTATCAAGGTTTCATCTGGATGTTTTCTGTCACCGTAAAGCTCAACAAATCAAAATATTTATATTTCACATGGGCCTAGATGGGCACTTATAAGACGTCGGAAAATATGCACGGTTCGGGTTGGTCGTCTCCATGGAGAAGAACCGGTAAGAATCTCCATGGTTACGTGGTCCAACGTGCGACTAATCTAAACAAAAACGTACTTTTAAGATATTATTAATAGCGGAAAGCATTTTTTTGGTCATTATACTTGAGTGAGCATGTATTCAGAACAAAAGTGGTTAACCATTTATAACGTTACTCCAAGGGGACGTCTGTATGGCTTCCGGATAAACCCTTTTTAATGCAAAGCCGTTTTGATTTTTTTTACTGGTTATTAACAGGTTCCCTACAATTAGGGTGTAGTCGAATAGATCAGTAATCGATTCGGAAATTACATTAACCAGATTATATAGAAGGTGAGAACATACACGTTAATATATCTTCAGTTACTTTAAAGACTACTATATGTGCCCCGCGGTTGCACTCGTCTTGTGAACTCGCGTTAAATTTGAATGCTCCGTTCTTCTGGGTAGTAACATGATGATATACACCTAACGCCTTCCTCAATAAGTAGCTTCAGTACCGATTAGGGTTATATTTGTTTTTTATTTATTTATTTATTTCAGGCAACGAGGCCCATAGACATACAATAATACTATATAGAATTTAATATATAATACAATAAATAACAATTACAATTATAATATAAAATTATAACCTGTAATGGTATCTGTAAGAAGATGAAAATAAAAATAAATACTCAAAGGGGGCTATATAACGCATTTTTTGTCAAATCGGATTAGTAGTTCCTGACATTGACGCGTTCAACCAAACAAACTGTTCCGATTTGTAATACATTAATATATGTAGGTAGTTGTGTATGAATGTATTATTTAAGTATTCATGCTCTTAGCTACACGCACTGAATATTAATTAGGAACTTCACGTATTCCCACAAGGGCCCCGAAGGGTTAGCCAGAGGTGTGTAGGTAATAACCACACACCTCTGCCTCTATCTATCTATCTAAAAGATAGGTGGCCCTTTCCGCCAGAGATATCTTTTAGGTGCCATGGTGACAAACGGCATGTCCATCGCCGTTACTAAACACGACTTACGTATCGCAGAAAAACTCATTGGTACAATCGGGATTCGAATTTGAAATATTTGTGTTGCAGGCAACCACTCGAACCACTCGGCCACCACCGCTATAATAATTATGTAAATATTCAATATTACCTAGTACTTTTGCTACAAGCACTGTCTGCCTACCACTCCCGGGATTCGGCGTGATAATAATGCTATAAAGCTAAACACCCTACTATCTAAGATTTTTAGAACAACTAATGTTAGTTCTCAATGAAAAAATATCATAAAATATTATTTTAACCATGTCAAGCCTTCGTCGTTATGTAATAATGGTTTTCGTATTAAATTTTTATTATCAAACGCATCAACCATCATTTATTTAAAATTAGAATTATTTTTAGCTTTACTACCCAGAGGTACGTTCAACTTCCAATCAAACGTTAACATTTACTTATTCGCCTTATTGGGCTTTAGTTTGGTAATGAAAACTCTTTTATTTCCAACCTCGCCATAATGAGGGTCAGATACGATCAATTTTGATCTCGTATAAGCTCCTTAAATGTATATAGCCGAAGATTGCAAATTAAAAGGCACCTGCCTCGGTGTTTTGTACACGGAAGTTTTATTACTATTGGAAAGCATTCACGACGCATCTTGTTAGTCGAATACCCAAAATTAAATCCTTTTATGTAGTTTTGACTTGAATGTTTTTTACGGAAAATAAAGGCATTCGTTTCATTTAAATCTAGTACTAAATCGTATTTTTTTTTTGCTTATACGTCTTCAATCGTACCATCAATTGACATGAATTTCTAAATACGGTTGTCAATTTAGTTCCTTCTACAAAAGGACCTGAATATAAGCTGTTGGATTAATTAGAGTTGATATAACAATATTTAGACGCATAGACAGAATTAGTGAAGAAAGGGTGACAACACATGTATAGAATGCGAAATTGTGAGTATCTCCCTACCAGTGGCGAAGCGTCCTTAGAACACGATTCCTACCGGCTTCCCTTGGCAGATTCGCGCTCATATACGACTATTCTATGTAGTTATAATATCGCAAGAAACATAATTACATTGCGCCCTTTGTAAGAATATTCTCCAATATGCCGGATACAAAAACGCAATGTATGTGAAATCGCGCAAACGCCCACATACACGATTTCACGTAGTAGGCGGCTGGGGAACTCGCTCATAATATTGGGAATTCAAATAGTTCAAATGTAGGCAATTCACGCACACATAGACATTACAACCACATCCAACCATTCGTCGATATAACAGCGATTATAAGCCGATCTCAGATAGCCTCCAATCTTTATTTGTTATGTGTTAAGGTTTCGTTTCGCTTGAAAAGTTTCCTCCAATCAGAGCAATTCAAGAGTCAGTCAAATCAAAGTCAATCATTGACCTCACCTAGCCATTATTTCGCGCGTATTTGCACGATTTGTTTTATTATGCTAATAATTTATCTATTGTAATATGTGATAAGCTTGATTGTGTTGTAGTATATGGTTTAAAAAAAACGAAAGTAGTGAAATTTTACTTGCCAAGTGTTGTCACAGTGTTTGTTTTGTTTCACCGTAAAGGTTTGTTTGTTTATTTTTGTTTCTTGTCGTCACGTAGTCTGTTAGGTTAGAAATGGCGGCGTTAATACAAATAGGTTGTTGTCTTACAGATTACCTATTAAATGAGTTAGCTTCGTTCTCAAAACAATCTTTCGAAAATAAAAAATATATCATTAAACATGGACGGGCTCGTCCCGATATGAAAATTGATTATAGACGTAAGGATGGGTGTTTCAAACATTTTCACAGTTCTATGTATGATAAATACGATTGGATAACCGGCAGTTCAAAATTACATAAGTTATTTTGATTTCCATGTCATGTCCATGTTATTTTGTTTTTCGGTTTGTAGTATAGAAAAATAAATACTGCGGTATTCCTGCTGGTATTTGTTTGTGATGATGATGCTGGCAAGTTAAGTTTCACTTATTTTAGTTCTTTTTTGGCTGTATATTTATAACCCCCCCGTGTGAGTGACGTGTGCTTTAAAACGGCTTTTTAAAGCCACTTTTATCATACTCGACATGCACTGTTCATATGATACCAGTAATGTCATGTATGGTGAAGGTAGTGAACACTAACAACTGTACAGCAAGCATGTTCTGTCGCATGGAAAAATTGCATACAACGCAACGCAAGCACCATACATAACATTTCGCCGTAGTTTTTGGAGGTGAACTAACACACTAATATATGGTATGTAATTTATTGCATTTTTTTTTACAAGTTAAGATATGACGTTTTGCTTATACACGCGTTAGCTATTTTTTGGTCCGGCTTTACCTTTCTTTTTTTTCACCCCACGCCACTGCTCCCTACTCACAATTTCGGATAGCAGAGAAGAATTACATTCCAATTACCTAGATCAAATCGAACGGCCATTAAAGGATTAGGTACACGTCAATAGTTCTCGAATGGGCGAGCATGCATAGAGACTCATTAATGCAGATGAAGCGAAAGAGGTCTGAGAGAATCGAAAGAAAGCGAAAGAGTCTGAGAGAAGATTAAGAGAATTGGCACTCTATTCTTCTCAAACGTATGCAGGTTTCTTCACAATATTGTCATCCACCCTAAAGCAAGTGTGGCGTGATAAATCACTGTACTTAAGTTCAGAAAATACTCATCGGTACAGACCGAGGCCGGGGTTTAAACCTATCGTCTACTCAATATTTCCTTGAAAGCATACACACAATAAACAAACGAAAACGCAAGGAATAATAGTCTGTCTTTTGTGGGGTATGTGAATACTTATTGTTTGACATCATGAGGATATAAAGGTACACGCTATTCTAGGTCACTTATGTCAAGCAGCAAATGGTATCCTATTTTAGGTCTGAGCTATTGTTCGATTCATCTTTGGATGAAATTCGCTTCTAAGATACTCTTATAAAGGTGTGGTTGAACTAGCATTCTTAGCGACAACTTGTAAAGGAATCGATAGGTGTCGAGTGTTATCTATACTATTCTGCCGACTTCGAAAGGAACACAATCTTGAGGGCAAATGGGCCTTGAATGGACTTGAATTTTGACAAGCAATAACAAAACCTGGAGCGGGCTAATGGTTAACTAGTCGCCTACAAAAATCATGTACGGTTCGAACCCAATGCAAATAAGCAAAGTTCAGTGATTTATCACCACACACTGTGCGTTGAATGAAAACATCGCTAGGAAACCTACGAATGTTTAAGAAGAGATTCAAACTTATGAATAATGGTTCTTGAGAGACGACCATCTGTCACGTTGACATCAAAATAGTTATAACTCCCTTGGGCATTCTGGGAAGGTGTGAAGGTAATTATATGCTGATAGGGCATTCAACCAAATCTAGAAACCGCCGGAACGAATCGTTCGGCTCTCAAGGCGGCAAAGAATTCGCTTTAAAACTACTAAGAGTTTTGGAATTGCGCAAAAAATATTGTGCAGCTTCAGAATCTGGCTAAAAAACTGTAATGGCTTAAAATCTCGCGTTTACAAAAAGTCGTACATAGAACCGCTGATGGTGTCTCCGGTCACGGTTCGATTCCCAGGACGTTGACGTGCCTATCAAAACCGCAGAGGCTTTGTCTCTGATGATAAATGTATTGCTACACCTTCCCCGCTGTAATGTTGGAGAGAGAGATCATGAAACTTGTTTGACGTTTAGAACTAATGTCCAGGCTTCGCACGGGTAACTATGCTTCTACAGTTACCTTTTTTTTTTTTTCGAGGGGGAAACTTTCTATAGGTACCCGACCGTCCTGGGGCTACCGACCGACGAACGGGTTATGTGAGATTTCTACTCACTAAAACCCCCTCGGTGGCCATCCTCTGTGTATATAGGAGGGCTCTGGGATCTCCTGTTTGTATATGAGTTTTATTATTCCAAAATACATCCCACGAGTACTTCAAATAATTATACCTTTTTAGGCAGCTATTGGAATACGTAGCTCTTAGACTCAAACTTCAAGAATAATTCCAGAACATTTAAGTTTCACATGTATATGACTTAATTAATCTGTCAGTTGTTATTTAAATAATAGACATCAAATCATATTATAACTATATAGCTCCAACAAAAAAAATATCACCATGCGATTAGAATACGCGTTCCAAGCAGCCTGTAGGTATAATATAACCAAGTTTAATTAAGGCTAAAAGACTGGACCACCCCATTGTGTAACTTTACATCGTGAGAATAAAACAACAGCTGCTTATAATCTTGATAAAACTTACCAAAACTTGAGCGTTGCCATTCCTGTCATCAACCCAAGCGACGACCAAATCGGCGCCTCTCATATTCCTCGCCGAATTAAAACCCAAGCCAACGTAACCACGGGTTTTCGCCTCCAATCTGAACGTTATACTCGAATCCGTATTCACCCATCGAAGGAGAACATCCCCATTCTCGTCAAGCCTTTCCGAATGAGCCCAAGTCAAACTCGATTCATAAGATTTTGAATCGAATACTTCTCTCCTGTGTCTCACTCTGTACTCATCCACGATTCGACTAGTCTTCACATTTTTATGTTCTGTCTGCAAAAGCCTCAAGGCTTGCGCATTCTGTGTGGGATTCACAGGTAGGTTATTCGGTTGGAATTGTGGTTTTAATCTAGGCAGTTTAGCATCACAGAGTAAAATTGCGCTTAAAGCTAAAACTACTTGAATATGCATCTTTGTTTAATATCTTCGGCTCATTCCTTATCTGAAACAAGATACAGTCATAAATTAGCAAAGTAATAAAACACAAGCAGATTTAAATAAATACTTCGAACAGGTACTAGGGGCCATAGTACCATTGCATCCAATTTATATCATTATTTATGAGTGTGAAAGAGACGGATGTATTAGACGTCGTCACATATGAACGTTCATACTGTTTCTTAATGATAACAATAGCACGTCACAGTACAGCATTTGTATATTTAGATTAAATTCCGTCTCTTCAAAAGCTTAACATAATTAAATCTCTAAATTAAAAAGTGACGTGTCTCAAGAACGACGTCGTTTTAATTTCCAAATAAAGTATGTATGTAGGTACATGTATCTATGCCAGATCGGCAACGCGTGTATGATACCTCTGGTGTTGCAAGTATTTTTAGGCGGCAGTAACTGCCTGCCGACAACCGGGTCGCCTGTTTGTTGGCATTTTAGTGGATTTCAAATAATTTACAAGTTCAAGTCACTAAGACCAAATACGAATAAAAATACATAGCGCTATTTAATACGATGTTTTCCTACCACAAATACATCTTTTTACCAGTTTTGCGTAGTATTCGGTTGACGTTAACTACAAAGAAAATTGAAAGCTAGGATATTATCAACCTTATCCGGCGAAATTCATAAGATCGATAAAGAATAATATTCAAATAACCAACTTTTAAAGCACCTATTTTATGTTGAGTCGTTAGCAACGGTGGAACTCGATACATAACTCGTTTTGTGTAAAGCGAGTAAGTTCCGTAGTAGTGGTTTTGGCTTATTACCATACAAGTAATAGTTTGGCGCCATCGCACGGATGAGTCAATGATGCCATAACGTTGGTTATTCGTAAAATTGCTCTATTAGGTGTTATTAAAACACCTAAAATTTATACAGAGGCCACTATAATGGGTGTATTTTTTATTTTTAATTAAGCCTATTACGACATATGAACGTGAACCATTTAACAGTGGTCAAACGCAGAGGAAGTTGAGGGATCCGATTTCAAAAGTATTCACTTTGCTTTAAAATACTGATAGTCTATTCAATACTATACTACTATATCTTCACGCCATCAGCAAAGGTACCCGAAGAGGTAGGCAAGAGGTGTGTAGTACACGCACTTTTCGCCAGAGGCATATTTAGCTGCCAATGTGTCAAATCGAGCCCATCGCCGCCGCCGCTTCTAAAGCACGACTACATTACGAGTATCATACGTATTTGATCTCCTCCGATTTGATTCAAAGGCTTTTCCTCTCAATGTTTTGCTACACTGAGTTTCACTGAGCTCTAGCCAACCTACTAAGCTAGTTATGTATTGTCAATGTATTATACGGCAGTGAATCATGGGTATGTCAAAGATAGCATGAAATTGTTAAGTATAAATGCGATTGTGATACAACCCCTGCGAAAAATTTACAGCAATAGAATCCGCAAAGCAGAAATTCGCAATGTATATATATTTCACGGATGAAACCGGGCGTAGTTAGTCTTAATATACACATATATATTTCTTCTGTGCGTGTGTATCACTGAACTTTTCCTAAACGGCTAGACCGATTTTAATGAAATTTTCTATTTGTCTTCAGGTGGATTTGAGAATGGGTATGTTGGACCCGATAGGTTGCGCTGCGATCGTGTTTCAGGATTTTTAATATAGTATAATAGTAGTACAGTATATTATATATCTGATCAGATATCTAGCTGCACTTAAAAAAAACCCATCATTATCAACTAGACGTGGGAAGATTTCTCACGACCTTCCCCAGTTCACGACATTGTGCAGACAACACATACGTTAGTTTTTATAGTTGAATACAATTACAATCGCAAATTAAAACTACATAAACAAGTTTAAATATCTTTTAAACACAGCATAGAGGTTTTTTATTTTAGTTTACCACCCAAGCACACCTACCGTGAGTCTGATGTAATCCGTAATAGTAGTCTTTGGCGCATGTTGGTTGTCGGATTCATGCCCCTTGCGTTATAGGCAGAGAGAGAGAGACCGCTTTAAAAAGACTTACAAACTTGAAACGAAATAGGTGATGGGTGCTGGGTAGTATGAAATAAATAGAAAACAAAAAACATGTGTGCAAGAACAGGCAGAGGAAGACCACATTCCAACTACCTGGATCACATCGATCGGATGCTCAAGGACGGGAACGTCAAGAGTAGGTACTCGAAACCGACCGAGCATGTATGAATAGACTGCTGAATGTGGACGAAGCGAAAGAGGTATGTAAGTCTAGAGAGAACTGGCGCTCTATACTCTTTGCATACCCTGTTAGGGACTCGGCGTGATGGTATGATGATGATGATAAAAAAGCATATCATCGTCCTGACCCTTTAGAACGACCTCTGTAGACTTAACAGACCACTTTAGCTTAAACCAGATCCATGAGTCTCTTCATTTATCCAATAACTTATGATGACAATCGAACTCTTCAATCGTCAATTCTTAATCGACCTTAAGTTCAAGGAAGGGAAGAGAACGCAAACGGAATATTTACGGGCGACCTTATCGATGTATGACAAAATATCCATAATAAACGCTTTTGATCACTGATTGCATATTCAAGTGAATTAAATATCCATTTGTTCAGCCAAGATACTAGTCAACCATTGTGCTTAGTATCACATGATGTCATCGTGGAATAATAGGGGCCTTAGATAGGTACCTACACTGGATATGACAAAGATCTTCTGCCAGTAATTTATGGAGCAATACGCTAAGCTTGCCTTTCAAACACTGGCTTAAATTATCGCAATGCCATGAAGTCTAGACAAATGAATGGGGTTGCTTTGGATCTTTGGGGACTGGAAGAGCGCCTTTACTGGAACAAATCTGATTTTGCATATACATATTTTCAATTGAGACCTTGGTTTGATTAGTTTAGTTATGATGACACGAAATATGAAAGGGTCAAGTCTCCGTCGCTGATCTGTAAGCTTCAGTACAGAGATTTGTCACACAAGATTTTCGGTGAAGGACAAAATATAAAGGAAAAATATAATATATACAAACCACGTACTAAATCCACGGTAATAAAGCGACTTGTAAAAATCCACCACTCGGTAACGACTATGACAACTTCAATTGTTTCCCACACGCGAGTTAATGTGTCTTGCAAATGTATACTATCTGCGACCAGATTGTATATCTGGCATTGCAGCATTGCTTTAATGCAACTGATTAACTTTATTGGCATAATCATAATAACCTTACGACCTACATATCCTTGGACAAAGTCGCGCGAAAGGTCAGAGACCGTCCCGATAGACGGAGCGACCTTGCTGAAGTTTACCGTCCTCGAAGAACTAATATTATAACATGATCTTTGAATGGTAGTTATTAAAGTAGTATGTATGTAGTGACCGACTGGATCGAGAAGTCACCAGTAATGAGATTGCAGCTTCGAATCCCGACTGTACCATTTAGTGTAACTTCAGTACAGTGAATAATCACACCTCAAGATACCTACATGCGATTTCGTACTTACGAATCGTAATCGTAATATGTATCGTAATACGAATTCGTGGCAGAAGAAATGCAAAAGTCTTAACTAGATCGTACAAGTTACTCCAGTACATCTCGGTGGTTTTTAATTCCTACTTCGTCTTGTATCGCTATTAATAAACAAGTTCTCGATATTAAAAAAATACAGTTTAATGGACAAGACCTAAAAGCCATCCAATTATATTTATGCTAATATGGAATAAGCCATTGAATTTATAATACTTAAATAGCTTAAAATGATTCATACTTTTTATGAGACGCAAAATTAAGTGCGGATTAAGTTTCGAGCTTAGTCTTTGAGCCGGGCGCGACATAATATTTTCGTTAAACGTTCAATGAATAAATTTAATGTTCATGAATTTTCTAGAATGAGCACCAAGGTTTTCTAAAGAATAATACGGCTGAGAAAATCCTACCATGAAAAATTCAACTGCTTAACAGCCAGGTAGTGCGACAAAATATTATAGGTATATACAAAAGAACGTTATTATTCCAGACAAGGACATTAGTACTTTAGTTGTAAACATTTTGAGGCTACAGCTTCTTTTTATATTGTATTAAAATGTTTATCACATATTCCAATGCACCTTCGAGTTTCTAGAAGCGATCCTAATCTGTACCAGAACTTAACAGGCATATAAACCAAGGGTAAAAGGGAAGGAAGGACTATTATTGGATGCTTTAAAGAGAAGGCCGAGTGGTTCGAGTAGTCTGTTACACAAAGATTACAAGTGCGAATCCCGACTGCACTAATGTGTTTTTCTGCACTTAATTACAGTGATTAGTCACACGAGCTTTACTGTGAAGGAAAACATCGAGAGGAAACTAGCATATAGGATAAATTACGATTACATTACATCATTATATAAAGAGAACCCCTAGTACTGGTCGAAGATTGACTGAAAGAAATGCTCAATATATTTGCCGCGATCGTAAGACAGAAGACAGAGGATCATAATGAATGGTCACATTGACAATGAGAAACGATATGATACCAATTCTATCATTTATTGTGTGGACGATAGCAATTACAGTGAAAGCTTTCAACATTCATTCTATCTACACCATTTTTTACGAGAAATAAAGAAATAATGAAAATGTATCGGCAATAATGATACAAGCTGTCATACAGTTTGGTAGAACATAAAATATTTTTAAGCGTGTAATTGTGGGATTCAATAATAAAAAATAAATAAAAAAATACAACAATGCTGGCCTTCGCGTAATGTATGAAAATATATCGTGAGAATAACGCTTTGGGCGCAAAAAATCGGATGTACCATCTGTTGCTCGGAGCAGTTCGGATCACACGTAAATTTTACGCAAGAAATCTGTAATAAATTATATATTCGCTCGGTAAATTTTTGCGACATATAATATTTGAGTCTTCGATTTCTTTAAATCCCCGACTACTATAGAGATATAGGGCTGCCGCAGCAACAGCGTTTGGACTAAAAAAGGTTACTAATTAAAACGTGACTCGGATTACAAAAGGTCTTTTGGTTTATTTCTTGTAACATAATTCCCGCTTATTTTTAATCTTACCAATTGCCTCATACATATTGGCTTAGTAATAGCAAGTGAGAGTATAATTTCACATGGACGGTTACATTCACGGTTAGTCATAGCGTGGAGTAAATATGTACGGCACGTAATGTCATCTAAATAGTTCGTTTCCGATTTATGCCACCTCTAGTTATCGTTGATTGCAAACGTGACTTTTGGAAGTTCCGCAGTTAAACAACACGAGAGCGCCTGAAATCAACTGAATTCTGAGATTTTCGAGAAATACGTGATACATAATCTTTTAACTGGTACTAACATATGCCGATCTCTGTTAGGTATAGGTAAATGGTCCCAAGTAAAACAAGTTTACCGTAAAACCAAAAGATTTGAGCGTCACCTCTACCACTAATGTAAGTAATAATATAATTTATTTTGGGATTTCAAAATTAAATACACATCCAATAATTTCATTCGTTTCACTATCTTGCCATAAAGCACGTTGGTAGTGACGTCTACATAAACCACCCTTTTTTTAGTAATATAAACAGCAATTTCTCATCAAAGTATAACTGGGTTACCAATGGTAGCAGATACGAGTGAGTTATTCCAGTTAATCTGATATTGTCGGTGATTATTCAAGCAGCCCATTAATGTCCTCGACAGTTGACAAAACCCAACTGTCCTCAAAAGGTCACTGGTTTTAGTTAATAACGAAAAGCGTTATAAGTAAATAACAAATTGGTATCACATGATATGTGTGTGGTTGACCTTGATACCTACAATAAAAAAATTGCAATTTCAAATCCCACAGTACCAATGAGTTTTTCTTAATAGAACATGATTCAGAGAGCTTATTAAAATATTTTAAGTCCAAAGGTACATGCGATCCTTTATTCTATGTGGATCCAAAAATACTGTTGACAATTATAATACTAGAAGACAAATCAAACTCAATTTCTCTCAACAAAAATCACGGATTTCCGGAAGTTATTTTATTTCGAGCCGTACAGTTGAGGCGATCAAATTTATTTTTATTTGTGCATTGCCAACTAAGAAACGGAACGGAAAGATAAAACTAGATACAAAACTACCAATTGCGGTCTCACCGAGCAAAACAAGATGATCATTATCCACTTATAGGGAGGAAGTCAAAACCACTCTGACAGTCGTAATAAGCAAATGAAATCATATTTCCAATACTACATCCTGTCCAATAATAATCTATGAGGTTTTTAACAACCATCGAATGTTTCAGATCAACACGGCATGCTTTTTTATGACATACCACTAAAAGACTTGGTAACTACAACTAACCATACATTCCAAGGATTTCAAGTTTATTGGGATAAGATCCAAATAAGCTCACTAGATCACTAAACAAGCATACCGAAACTTAAATGCATAAAGCAAAGGCGGTGAAAACGTCCTACATCTGACAACTATTGAACTGAAATCTGTGCGAAATTCGGTAATCTATAACACTGTTTCACGGCCTACTGCATCAAATCAGTGGTTAAGGACATAAAAGGAGCAAAAAAACTAAGCCTGTTTCCAACTCTCCATGGATAAGAAAACGACTAAGGCTGGGAACCTTGGCGTCTCACATAATGTAGATTGTGAATGTTGAAAAAGTGGCAAAACGCACAAAAGCAAAGGAATAACGAGCGAAGTTACAAAGCGTGCCTTGTGGCGACAAATCAGACACTGTTGGATTACTCAACAGAAACCACAAATTGTTCAGTCTTCAATTTACAGAACAAGCGTCGCGAACTTTGATTCAGTACAGTCTGTTTACTGGAATATTTTAAGACATATTCTTTGAATGACCGTGATCTTATGTAATCTTTATACAAGTGAGTACTTGCTATGCTCAATGTTATGATGTAACAAAGCACGATGAATATTATTATGCAGATTACGTGATAATTAAGCCAGTGACATATTACACCACCACCACCCACCACCACCACCTTCTACCATCGCACCTCTCGCCATCGACGGGGAATTCATCCCCATACCTTGGAACCACAAAGGTCTCGCACTGTGCGCTTCCAAAGGAGTTTTCTTCCGCGAACGCTCAGGCTGTGGAATGAGCTCCCCGTTGAGGTTTTCCCTGGAGAGTACAGCATGGAGTTCTTCAAGAAGGGTGTGAAAAGATTCCTGCAGGGTCGGCAACGCGCGAGTGATACCCATTATTGCAAGCGTCCATAGGCGGCGGTAACCGCTTACCATCAGGCGGACCGCGTGCTTGTTTGCCACCCAAGTGGTATAAAAAAAAAAAAAATATTATGAAGTAGGTAACTGATGGATGTGATTCAAAAGAAATATCATATTTTTTATATTTTTATATGTGTTTGTTCATAACAATTACTGCACCAAATTATTTATCGCCATTTGGCCAACTAATTGCGTGTACTTAACAAATGTGGATAACATACGAGTATAAGTAGAAACTTCTTTGGCATTCTGTGTTACTTTCATTTATTTCTTGCATTGTAATTATTGTTGTACATTACCCAATAAATGGTAAATAAATAAATATAAAATTTAAGTTGAATGAAGCGAAAGAGTGGATCTTGTCAGGTGAAGCTCTATTCTCTCTTCAACCCAGTGAGGGTCTCGGTTATCACGAAATTTTATTTATCGACACATGGAGTTTAAATTGGACATTAATAAAATGTAAGCCTTGGCCACTATCACGAAGTTCATGGGCGCATCACTCAAGTTTTTCTTGTTAAACAAATACAGTATCAATAAATCAACATGGGTGAAGATCAGGCCGTGCGTCGACTTTCATTAATTACTCGATCTCAGTTCAATGCTTTTACAACTATTTGTAGAGGTGATAAGAAACTTACCGGTCTGTCTACTATGCAATTACGGAAACCATTGAGACGTGAATTACGTATAAAAAGCTAGTAATGCTCTAGATGTCTATGAAAGTAAAGATTAGTAGCAGGAAAATGGAGGTCTCTTTGTTAGCGAGCTCTCTATGATTATGTTTGATTGAGACTTTATTGCTGTCACAAAAGAGTATGAAAAACATTGACATACTTATTATAATGAACGGAACAGAAGAATGAAATCTTTATTAATGAGAAAAAGAGAATAAAAAAGAAAATATGACCCGTAAAGTGAAGCGTTTTATTTTTGCCCGCTCATATCTTCATCGATTAATAATATATTTCTTCCTTTGGTAGCATAATCCTTGCAGAATTTTATACTGATTACTTAAACATTAGACTTACTTCAGTAAATAAAAAATAACATTATTTCTTTGTAATTTAACGGCAGGTGAAGCCGCAGTACAGTTAGTAAATTATTTTTTTACAAAAATAATTAACTCTAAAGAACAGATTTAACAAAAATTTTATCAGGTTATTACTAACAACATTTATTTCAACACAGCTAATAAACATCAAGTTTCAACCTCTTAATAACATTTTCTTCGTGAATCTGTAAATTTGTTGTAAATCATTAGTCGTCCAACGTGGGAATGTCATTAGTGAACAGAATTATTAACATTCAAATCAAATTAGAAATGTTAGAAGATCATTAAAAGCCGTGGTGGCCGAGTGGTTAGTGCAGTCGCCTGCAACACAAAGATTGCAAGTTTATATCAACGAGTTTTTCTGAACGTATGTATAGTTATTAGTTACACCACGAGCTTGACGGTGAAGGAAAACATAGAAACGAAACCTGAATACGTTTGAGAAGAAATTCAAAGGGGTACCTACATATGTATAGGTGCGCTTGAAAAAGGGCAATGGACTCGTCATCTGTCACGTTGGCACCTACAATATATCTCCAGTAAAAAGGGGACGTGGATACCTAGAGTGTACACCTCTACCCACCCCATCGGGGATCTTTATAGAAGGCATCATTCCGCCAATTACATTTAAATCATAAATATAGCACCAAGCAGTATCCTCCACTTACTTCCCTATCTGTCACATCTGTCTTAATATATACAATGGTTGCCTGTGTTTTACTTTCGCTAAACTCACCACCATAAAATTTTTTGCTAGTTCCACTTCCTGCATTACGTTTGAATTCCATAAAGTTCAGCAATCCGTATCGTGTATTTGCTATGCAACATACAGTCGAAGATTTATAGTTGCTTTTTTCGAAACTATGGGCGCGCGTTTTAATGTTACACGCAGTCTGAATATGGACGATTTTATTGAACAGTTGCAAACTGCAATTAGCTCAGATTGTTTTTGTTCTATAATGAAGGCATTTCATGAAGGCTGTTTTTCAACAGAATCTGAGTACTTACATATAAATAATTGAATCAGAACTGCTTTCCTTAGCATTTTCTTTTTGCTGGTGAGTTACGTTTTGTAATTCTGCCAATCATGAGCTTTAAAAGGAAAACATCGAAAGGTTATCGACTCACGTTCAGAAAGAAATGAACTCGCCGCCTGTCACGTTGACACTTGATATATCTCCGGGATTCGAACTTGTATTCTTTGTGTTACAGGCAACTACTCGAACAACTCGGCCACCACGGCTTAAGTTAGATATTCTGAATGTTAAGTTGCTACGTAAAGAATTCTTCAAGCTTACGATGAACCGAATCGTCTAGTAAATTACCGGAATGGATTATAGCGTGTGGCACAAGTTTCAATGCTTAATTAACATAAAAGTTCACAGGCTTTGTATAGATAATTGTTATTACAAAACCGTCCGTAAGTATCAGGCACTTGACACGAAAACGTGACGTCGCGATGGATAATAGCCCCTATTGTTTGTATATAGGTACCTTGTATTTGAAAAAGCTTACATAGAAAGGTAACGGAGAGAACTCACATTACGAAGTATTTTCTGTGGTTTTGTGACAAGACGAATGTGTATTCATAAAATGTATTAAGAAATAGCCGTGGGGGCCGAGTGGTTCGAGTAGTAGCTGAATGTACCAAAGAGTTTTTCTGAACTTAACTACAGTGATTAGTCACACCACGAGCTTTACGGTGAAGGAAATATCGAGGGGAAGCCTGCATACGTACGAGAAGCATTCAAAGGCGAAACGTAAAGTCGTGCCTGAGTAACGACAATGGACTCGCCATCTATCACGTCGACACCAAATGTATCTCTGGCGGAAAGTGGATGAGTGGTGTACTACCTATACACCTTTGCCTACCCCTTCAGGAACTCGAGAAGTGGGAAAGCTTGAGAATATTAGGAGCTTAATATTCAATCTTTTGAACTAATCAGAAAAAAGCCATGTAATTTCATATCATGCAAGATTAAATAGATCGAAAACAAACTACATATAATACGAATCGAAATCTTCTTAGAAATAACGAAGTGAGGCATAATATAGGACAAATTAATAACATGACAATATTGGAAAGCCGAGATATAGAGAAATTGGAATCACGAAGGAAACAAAACACAACAAAAAGGACCAAGAACAAATAACTAATATTAATAAAGTCAGCATGGCCGCCAGTCCAGTTTTGCGTCCAGAGAATATTTATGGCTGGCAATATAAAGAAAACAAATGGCCGGGACTTATCAAAACATACTGTTGTTTTGGTAAGGAAAGCCCTACTTTGTGATATCCAATATGCCTACGTGTTGACATAACCCTTAAGAGGTTTCACAAACCTGTCATTAGGAGGTCACAAAGAAGGAATATTTTATACCAGGTATATGATATAACAATAGCCCTCGACCAGACCCCGAAAGGTAGTTTTTTCTAAGTCTCATGAAGAAAAAGGGAAGTATATAATATCTAAATATATAATGAGCCGTGGTGGCCGAGTGGTTCGAGCAGTTGCCTGCGACGCAAAGGTCACAAGTTCGAATCCCGACTGTACCAATGAGTTTTTCTGAACTTAAGTACAGTGATTAGTCACACCACGAGCTTTACGGTGAAGGAAAACATCGAGAGGAAACCTGCATACGTCTGAGAAGAAATTCAAAGGCGGATGCGTCGTGCTTGAGTAACGGCGATGGACTCGCCATCTGTCACGTTGGCACCTAATATACCTCTGGCGGAAAGAGGGTGTGTGGGTATTACCTATACACCTCTGCCTACCCCTTCGGGGACCCTTGTGGGAAGGCATGAGGATATTATATATAATATCTACTTGTTTCGCCCCGCTTTGCTTATTAAACAGCAAATCCGTGTTTTAGTTCCTCTGGAAGTAATTTGATATAAAAGCGATACCTACCCCTATTGGGCTATTAGGTTACGTCATCCAAATCTGTCCAGCCATTTCAGGATGAAGAAGCAACAAAACTATTTTACCCACACACACACACATAATATATTTATATTCATAATATTATCTATTTATAACGCAATTAATTCACAATTCCGCATACTCGCTTAGGAGGTTTACTATATACAGGGTCGGCAACCCTGGAACGACACAAGCTAATAATATCTGCCATTTCATCCCATTACGTTCAGCCATTCTGGTGTGAATGAGTAAGAAACATCCTGACAAACTTTCGCCTTTATAACATTAGTAGTATATCTCTTGTCAAATGGAAGTTTACGATCCCATCGATAACCGTGACGAATGATGAATCGTTTGTGTCTATTAAATAAATCTGCAGCTCGAATTAAAAATTAGCTCCGTTTATCAAGTCCGTGAGAACTCCTTTTATCCAATATGTTTTTTCATTATCACAAGCAGTTAAATGTACAGTTTTTTTAGGGTATGTTTGGATTATATTTCACACTTTTTTTGTATTAATATCATCGTTTCAGAAGTTTGATTTAATGTATTCCGCCGTGATATATTTCTTTCCTTATAATTTACGTTTCTCGCGGTTTGTTTACAAGTTGTCAGTATAGCGCTTTGCATTTTTTTCATTAATTCGCAGACGGTACATTGAAAAAGTCGAGCCTTTATACCTATCTATAACAGAAAACTAATTTGTCTCTTGGAAAAATAAACTTTTAAACGCTTACTTTCATAGTTTTTCTGAAACAAGCATAATAGTTATGTCCCATCAGAGATGGTAACGGGCAACGGTATTAATTCCGCTAAACTTGTTCTTTCTTTCTAAGATGATGATGATGATGCCCAATGAGACAAATGTTGAGACATTTGTCTCATTGGGCACTCAGAATTGTTATGACACATCTGCCTATCACTTTAGACTCTTAGACTAGATGTGAGTATACGAAGGTATGACAGGTCATCATGTTTTCCATCATTTTATATTCATCATCATCATCATATCATCACGCCAAGTCCCTAACGGGGTAGGCAGAGAGTATAGAGCGCCAGTTCTCTCTAGACTTACATACCTCTTTCGCTTCGTCCACATTCATCAGTCTCTTCATACATGCTCGTCGGTTTCGAGTACTCTTAACGTTCCCGTCCTTCAGAGTCCGATCTATTTGATCCAGGTAGTTTTATATTCAAAGTATCTTATACCTTTAAACGAGCAATTCTTGTATATATCTTTATATATAATCTGAATCTGGGAATCGGCTCCAACGATTTTCATGAAATTTGATAAGGGGGAGATTTCGGGGGCAATAAATCGATCTAGCTAGGTTTCATTAAAAAAAAAGTCGTTTTATCCGTGTTTTTAGGCATTGAAAATCTCCAACAATTTCATTAGAATATGAATTTCCCCACTGCTCTACCGACACAGCAACAATAAAGCGGTGCTAAGCAACAAACTTTAAGCCAATGAGTGTTTGGTTGTCATAAGTATGTCATTCGTACGAAAAAAATATAAATCTGAAAAATACCGAGCTAAGCTCGGTCATCCAGGTACTGAATAATAAAGCAATGTAAAGAAGCTAGCTGTGTTGTTGTTATTGGTATTTTATTTTGGAATTAAACATAGTACATAAATACGTTAATGCAGATAATATGCATCTCTGCGCCAAATTTCATCCAATTACGTTTTAAGTAGTTTTTGCGTGAACGAGGTATAAATTTAATAAACTTTCTTATTTATAATATTAGTAGGATGTAAGTCAGTCATGTTTCTTTACCACATTACCACTCCGTAACGTTACCAACAAATTAACCCATACGTCATTTGAAATTCACACGTTAGTCGCTATTACGCGAAGTTCCGCGAGTGTTACACACCTGCCGCTGACATGGTAAAAACTTAACGTTAAATGTGAGTTCGCGTCTACAACTTACTGGGAACTGTAATAATAACATTAAACATCATTTTGAACTCTATGACCTTTTGACGATTATATGTATCTTCTAGCGTTCCCTCTAGGTTCCCCGAGAGGGCTAGGCAGAGTTGGAATAGCACCCTGTTTTTTACGGAGATATATTTAGGTGTGAACATGTCAAATGGCCAGTTCGTCGCCTGTTCTCAAGCTCGAATTTATATACGTCTCGGAAATAATCGTAAAATACATACAGGTCTGCAAAGGTCGTGATAAATCACTGCAGGTGCTTTTATCCTAAATCTCATTGGTATATTATATATTGGTGAACACGTAGAGCCAAAAGTCTTGATGTTCTTCTGACTACTGAGGTAATGTTACTGAGATTTGATTTTCAGACTGAAAACTTTACTCAAACAAACCAAAAAACTACTTTGAATCGTGGTAGCTGGCCAATAGTAGCACGTTCTTAATTCAAAAGTCACGGGTGCGGCCGACCGCGGCCGAATGCGGCACGAGCACGTAAACGGCCAACGCACCTGTACCATCACGATCTGACATTCCACCAAACGCCGCTTCTTAGGATTGCGAATTCGTTCTCTGAAGATCCACGAAATCGATTGCTTTTATGCTAAAACAGATATTTATAGTGCATTTAGGAGCATTTTTGCCGAATAGATATTTAAGTACTTCTACACACATAAGAGCCAACTTACGGGAAATGAACCTAAAAGGTAATTCTCACGTAAGTCAAATCATTAGTCCAATAGCGATAATTGTCAGCTGAAAATATCACACTTTCACACTTCACAAAGTGCCAGGTGTGAGTTAGCACCTTCCGAATTCTGCGGTTAACGACTAATGAGTGACATTAAACTGTTTACTTTAAAAAACCGCAAAAATCGAGAGACCTTGACGCATCAGCGTCTGCTGGGCCAACACGTTAACGAATCCATTAGGGCATATCCACATAAAAACATTTGCACTGGCACGCCCAAGGAGACTGTTACGAAAGACGCCGCAGAGCGTGAACATTCCACCGGCCACTGAGCATGAGCTAACTGGAACACAAAAACGTCAACTCAATAATTTTATCTTTAAGAGAAAGCTTGAAGATAACAGAAACTTCAAACTTTAACTTCGTTAAGAAAACTCAGGTACTCAATTGTAATTTCTGACAGTTGAAATTCAGGCCATTATTATAACGGTTTCTTGTCTTTTATTAGAAATATTGCAAATTTCCGTCCTCGCAATATCTCTACATGATAAGAGGTTACCAAAGTGTATCGATGCAAGCAATATGGGTATTATCGTATCCTTGTTATTTGACTGCGATCTTCATTAAGGAGGTCCTAACAGCTCGACGAACACGAGAGTATGCGTACTACCTCTCTTACGTCAACTTCTATTATGACTAACTTCGCCGATGCCTAAACAAAATAAAGAATCATTGTGGTATTAATTGATCCGACACTTCCTGTCGCCTCTATCCTTATAATACGTCATATGAATTATATTTTTAAGTTTTTCGGAACTTAAGTACAGTGATTAGTCACACCACGAGCTTTACGGTGAAGGAAAACATCGAGAGGAAACCTGCATACGTCTGAGAAGAAATTCAAAGGCGTATGTATAGTCGTGCTTGAGTAACGGCGATTGACTCGCCATCTGTCACGTTGGCACCTAATATACCTCTGGCGGAAAGTGGGTGTGTGGGTATTACCTATACACCTCTGCCTACCCCTTCGGGGACCCTTGTGGGAAGGCGTGAGGATATATTTATATGAATTATATTATGGATGGTTAAAAAATAAAAAAAAGTTAATATAAAAAAATGGCACACAATAAATAAAACAAAACAACAAAGGTCATAATCCCAAATCCTAGTTTCCGTTACATATTTTTTTAAGCTTCAGCAAAAACCTTCAATTGACATTTTTTTTCAGAAACATTATTATATTTAAGTCACGAAAATGATTACCGTCCTCGCAAAAGATGACAATGAGAGCTAGCACAGAATAAAAGATATATTGATGGATGATCGTGAGGGAAATGGTGCGTGCGTGCAGCAGCTGCGCGGGCGCATGCTTTTAATCCCTCGCCTCAGCGCTAGCACCGTTAATGACCGACACGGAGGTTCCGTATCAAAATGGCTACAATGATTCCGTAATTAATACTATTCGGAGCACGCCAGTCTTCCAAGTCTTGCTTTGCCTTGTTTCCGATTCGGCTTGCTACGCTATCGTAAATCGTTTATCGCATCACAGAAATTATTCCGGGGGTTAATGGACAGGTGAGACCGAATACTGGCCAGATTGCTCAGAAATACTTCTGTCAAACTGTAGGCGTTGTATTTTATTTTCTTACGGATTGCCGTAAGTATATACCCTGTAAGTGAAGAATATGTACTTTATTTAATATAACTAGTAGGTATAGGTATAACTAATAGTAGGTTGAGTTTTTAGTTATACAATAACATCAAAATTCACATCATTCGTTTATATTCAACTCTCAAAGTCGTAATCATACTAATATTATAAATGCGATGAAGATGATGATGAAGAAATGTGGGAGGATGTTCCTCCTCCGCGCAAAAAACTACTGAGCAGAATTGGATGAAATTTGGCACAGAGATTGAATTGATTAATTACAGAAAAAATCCAAGATGAATCAATGACCTCTAATTTTACTCGGGTGAAACCGCGGGGCACGGCTAGTTTATAATTAAAATACACACTTCGATGCCAACTTGTGGGGGATTTATTTGCTAATCTAAATTTCTCATTCAGAACTGATGAGATGTGTTACCATACATATTTTTGCCGTTTAAATATAAACCTTAGCGCAAAGCTCTAGGTATACCGAATGGTTAGGTAGAGGTGAAATGATTTATGTAGCTTATATCACAACACATTCCTTTACCTTAAAGCTCTTTATGTTACAAATCACTGTAGTTAAGTTCAGAATAACTAATTGGTACCGAAAGAGTTTTAATCCAATATACAATATATACAATCGTTGTTTGCTACTTATGCCACATAATGTTATCGCATTTTTCAAATATAAATAATCGCCGTTTGTCTTTAATTGACATTAAAAATAAGATTGATGGGTCTGAACTTATACTTGAGTATGCATTAGATCAACACACTCCGAAAAAGTCCTCGACTTTATGTAATGAACTTGAATTCAGTATGTTAAATATGATAAACTAGAAAATCATAGATTAAGCTCATGCAGCGCATTGTGAAAAATAACACAATAATCTTGCCTGCCCTCAAAATCGGTACCCTGAAAGTTTGTAAAGGAATACCAGTATCTTTTGGAAAACTGATTAATATTTTTTCCCTAGAGAATATGGAATGGGGTTCTTCAAGAACGGTGTGAAGAGGGCAATGCGGGGTCAGCAACGCGCAAGGGATACCCTTGGTCTTGCAAACATCCGTTGAGGACAATGATTGCTTACCATCAGGTGGGTCACATGGTTGTTTTGTACCTTTTCGGTGTAAAAATAGTAATGATGATTTACAAAATGTGCTGATGAGATGCCCTAATGTTACATTCCTTTCAAGTTTAAATAGGTTTGGTATTTTTATTTATATGCTTCATAGATTTATAGCTCATACACATCATATAGTAGGAAGTGTAAAACATAAAAAGTGATCCATCTACATTCCCAGCAAAGTGGGTGTCGTTACATCGGTTATTTTTATTATCTGTTTGCTGTTACTTTTTATTTTGTGAATCGATGACTGGTTTTATTTGACTCATGCAAGATTCATCTACATCGATAAGCAGAAAGAATCATCATTATTTTTTGTTCGCATAGCTAATGCAAATGTCTTCGAACTCGCGTCCCACGTACGGTAAATTTTCATAATTTAATGTTGATAAGCATTATTTCTTACATAAGCTAGGCGCATTATTTGTAAGGTTCAAAAACCTGTGTTAGTACTTCAAACAATTACATCGACAGCTGTACAACTTCGAACTTTCAAATATTCCTGGATCGAATTTAAAAGTTTACCAAATTGCGTTAGTTCCGGATAAGCAGCGAATCAATTTTAAGGTAGATTAATAACACCTGTAAAGAGATCCATCAACGTTGGATAATTTCGTGGTTTCAAATGCCAATTGTGTTTTGAACACTCAAATGTGATTTTTGTATCGGAAATTCGCCACTCAGATGAATTCCGTGCTAGATATTTAAGCGGATTCTTACACGATGGTCTAAATAAAAAACCACTACAAAGAAAAAATACTCTTACATTGAAAACGTGAGAATTTTCAATCAGTAGGAAGATGTAATTAATTAAGCGCGTGTGAAGCATAGAAATCGAATATCGTTTAGATTTCGATGTGAAACGGGAGAAACTTTAATCGTTCCCGATGGCTCTTCGTTTTCTTTGTATGTTTATTCACAAGAAGTATTGATCTTAGTTTTATCGTTAAATTCCCACGAAACATATTTTCGCTGCATCTGATTAAGTGACCTGATACAATAACCATATATTTCTGGATAAGATTTCAAGAATCCCAAAATAAATTAAAGCTAACTTAGCACAATTATGAGACACGCTGCCCCTTATCGAAAACAGCACCTTAAGACTGTATTTTTTAAGTCGTGTTTCCACTATTCGTTAATTTTAACCGTTGCAGCACACAGTGAAGGAAATGATCCATTCATTGTTACTCTTGTACAACTTGCATACTCTTTTCAATGAATTTTGACCTTTATGCTCTCAGTAGTATAAGCCAAACTGTTTTAACGAACCAGGGAGTCCTTACAACTTTTTTCGGACTGCATTGGGGAACGGACGTCGAAAAAAGGGGCACGACGGGAACACACCTGTCAGTAGTGTTGCCAGTTTTTGATGAGAGCGAGTGAATGGCGGTTCGAGTACAATGGCTTGTTCGAATTTTGAATTTGGGGAAGTTCTTAGAAATACGGTTTCATTCATCTTCGTCGTTCGCGAATCCTTTGATTGCATTATTTTATAATGGAAGATTTTTATTATCTATGAATTATGTATATAAAGTATGTGTAAGGACACAAAAGCGAAATATATAAAACGGCTATATTCGATAGAAACAAATCGTCATAGCACAAACCTTGGGAAAGGATTGTTGTTCCGTGATAAAAAAATATTTGTGGCCGAACGTCGAACGTAAAAACAATCCTTAACACTTAAGAAGCCTTTCTAGTATCGTCATGAACAAAGACAACGTTTACCGAGATTTATCATAAACTAGATAGTAGTAAACGACTATTATGATAACAAGAGTCGCGTAATAGGTGTGTCATTTACTCATACCAAACACAAAGTTACATCAGAACCAGTCCAGTTGTCAGATCAGTCAACTCATTCATTCGCCCACAGCATGCCGGCAAGGAATAATTTCAAATTTAAACCTTATTGAATTGTTCTACGGCCTGTATTATTGTGTGTTAGTTTGAGATTCGAAAGAACAATGCAGACAATTGAATGGATAATGTTTCTTAAGGGCAACATTTTTTGTGTATATAATGTTTGTACTCAGTTTAATAAACATATTTAGAACTAGGTGTGCCCAGCGATTTCGACCTCGTGCAAGTTAATTATACATGTACATATATGATTACCGCTCAGCTCCCTTGGATGGTTGCATGATAATGAATAGCCTAAAGCCTTAGAGAATAAAAAACAGACAAAATCTGTTTGAAAAAATTGTTCCTGAGATTAACGCTTTCAAAAAATACCTAATGCTGTTATATTATAACTACCTATCAGGGTAATGTTATTTTCGTGTCTACATTGTAGATAACTTTTGAATGGTCTTTTACGTAAAAATACTTTTACAATCTGTCTGGTCTGGTTGTTAGATCCTGAAAGCTTGAGTTCGCGTGTATGATTCCCATTGAAGGCACATGTATGAGTGAGGACCAATATTTATGAAAATATCTACCGTTGTCCAGGTGCTATAGTTTAAATCATATATGTATACTTAGTTTTGGACTAGGTCAATTTATATGGATAGTCAAGTCGATGCAACAGACATCGTATAAACAAGATTCAATAACATTCCTCAAAATAGTATATATAATAAAAATAACTTATACTCTGTATATATGAAGAATAAATATAACCTAAAAGCTCAATTTAATTTCACATTATCAGGTACAAAAATGTTATGGACCTCTGTCCCTAATTGCGTTACCGTATTCTGAAGCGCTTCAAAATTTGCATAAAGCTTACCTTCAGAGCAAGGAGGAATCCATAATTAGTTTGAAATTACTTTCACGTTTGCCATGAAAATTGTTATTGGATGACATTAGTTCAATACTTATTTGATAATACAGATACCTATATATATATATACTTTGAAAATGTTGATACACATCATGCAATGATAAATCCTTGCTCTCTTGAACAATAGTCATACTTGCAGAAGTTCTGCAGTACTATGTTATAATATATTACAACCTTTTTTTTTTATTTAAACAACTACGCTCATTGATTTATTGATTCTAAGGTAAGTTATTGGCATTAAGTATAATGTCTTTTTTCTTATTGTATATTACAATTCTAAGATGTACGTTCAATCGTAACTGAATAACGACGACGGACTCGCCATCTGTCACGTTAGCACGTAAATATATCTCCAGCGAATAGATGTTGTTGTTACACTACTGCCTACTCCTTCGGGGACTCTTTTGGTTTCGGGGACTCTTTGGGTGGTTTGGTGTGAAGATTGAGAGGTAGTTAGCTTGAGGATACCAGCGGTTCATCGAGATATTCGTGATAAGTAAAGGCCCATGGGGTGAATTTAATCTGAAACTTTAATTAAATGTTGCTACTAAATTCACACGAGTTAAAATTAAAGCCAGCTACGTCTGAAATGCATTCATAGGAACGGATAAAACAAACGGACATATTTTATTCATATCTCAATACTCGAACCGAACACTCAATGCGATGAAGGATCAAACATTTCGTCGGACCGTGTGTACCTAACAAAAAACTGCCTCAAACAATTTGAGTTGTTCTTTTATCTTGTCAGTTGGGAGCCGGCGGGCGAAACCATCATTAAATGAAATCTTAGTAATCATTCATCATCAAAGGTGGTTTGACCAACGGTTAACCTGCCAGGAGGCAAAGCTTCCGATGCAAGTAGTCATTGAGACAAAAAAGAGTATGACCATTACTTAAAATTGATGTTCAAATCACTAGCGTATATTTTTATTGATACTAGAAATTTGAAATGCATATCTATACGTAAAATAGATAATAAAGAGAGATATATTTAGTCCTAACCAAAATTTACCTTCGGCGATAAAAAAAGTGACAGTGTGGCCTGAGAGATGGCGAGTATGCCGCTGTTTCTCAAGCACGATATATGTATACTTACTCTATGTATTTTTCTTAAAACCGGGTTTCTTCAAGATGTTTTCCTTTACCTACAAGCACGCAGTTTGAAATAGCAAGTTTATCGATAAAGCTTGCGATAAAGATTCGTACTTGCAATTGTTGATTTTGCGAGTCACTACTGAATATTCAAACAACTTCACCACCAAGGGTCTGTTATAAAAAAAATACACATAAAACCTGTTTTTTTATGAGTAAGATGCTTGAAACATCACATAACGAAATACATACGTCTTATCCTCTACTTCGCAATAAGGTTAAGAGTTGACACATGATCGGCAAGTTCAAATAAATTGATTGCATCCACATGGAACGACTTTCTGTTAAACTATACTATTTCAAGTAAATGTTAATTGGAAAGTTGTAAAAGAGTTCTGTTTTTAAATTGCGTTGATAACAAAGTTTTATAACAAACAGCCGATATTGCTGTTTGAATTTTTAGCCCAGTCAAATATTGGAGGAGTATTTCCCGTTTTTACTCACCAGTAAAATAAGCACCTAATGTAAATTTACATTCGAAAGTACCATACAATATTATGAAAATTGCAAAGTCGCTTGTTAATATTTCCGCCCCGAGTAATTTTCGGCACGCAATGAAAAAAAGATAAACGTCAAGTAAACGGTAGCCGTTCGGTAGTATAACCTTCTTTTTGCTTCCTTCAACGCATATGTAGAGGATATCCGTTGCCGAGTCCGCAAGGGGTCATTACGTGCGGTCTGTAATCCATATTTTTTACTTATACGGCTTTATACTACCTACGGCTACCTAATTATCTCATATTGTATTAAGAGTTTTGAGAGCGAACTTATCAGTAAATAAATAAAGATTACGAGGACCAATATAAAACCGTGTACATAAAAAAACACTTTCCAACCATGCAGAACAAATCGATCGAACATATCGATATGGGAACGTCATGACGAGAAAGAGGCCTTAGAGTCTTAGAGTCTGAGGGTCTCGGGGTAATGATATGCATACATATATGTATGTAAATAAGAAAAAACATGCAGAATATATATATATATATATATATATATATATATATATATATATAGTGACGCCACTCTTGCGTTAAATGATATGTGTGTATGAGGAAATCGAATGATAATAAAGTAAATAAGTACATATTTCCACTTGTTTATGAATGAGGGTCCAGTCATACAGATAAAGAAACCTGTTAATAAGCAACATCCTCCGAAAAAGATTAAAGCACGCACGAGAGAAATAATTGGTTCGACTAATTTCAAAACTGGACGCATTATGAAACGAGCTTTCAACTTATTTGGGCCAAATTAGAACCGTCTTTACTCCCAAAGTTATTGTGAAACATATGTTAATTATTTAAATGGACAAGAACGTGTTTTTAGATCGGAAGAAGACTGAAAAATCTCTTATATAAATAAATTAAGTCCCTTATGCATAGAGAGACTAAAATGACTACAGAATTGAAGCTTAACACAACTAGGCCACAAAAATTTAACTACGGATATAACGAGGAGGAAGCTCATCCATGTTGATGCAACACCAGAGCTGAACAGATATAGGTACCTGGAAATATACCAGGCTTCTCTGGTCAGCGTTAATGTGATGTGACAGGTTAACAGTAACTTGACTCATTGAATAACATTATTCGGTAAAACTGGAAGGACATAAGTACCAACGAAGCAGTATTCAGAATTGTCTCTCTCTCAGATGATTCATAAAACGCGAGGATATTTTTTCATTAAGAGTATGGTTTATTTTTTACTGATAAATAATGATTTGCAGTTTCTGTAGTTTCCATCCCTTCATTGGACTCGCCATCTGTCACGCTGGCACCTAAAATAGGTATATCTCTGGCGGAAAGTAGGTGTGTGGGTACTACGTATACACCTCTGCCTACCCCTTCGGGGACCCTTGTGAGAAGTCCTGAGGATATATATATCGCTTCATACAGTCAGTCACACGCTACCCCTTGTAAAGACATTAATATCATTTCACAGTCCCGTGTCAGCGCTTAATTATACTAATTACTTCAATCCATACAATTTTATAAAGGCATGCGAATAACAAATGGTGAGATCAGTCAAGTTCACGAGACGTATGAACCGGTCACAACATGTCTTCAGTTCAAGTAGTGTTATGAAATAAACAGATGAGTCATGAATACTCATGACAGCAATTCTCATTGCTCGTTAATTTATGAGTAGGTACGATCACAATGTAACTAACGTATGAGCTCGCTCAAAGCCAAGGCATGCGCTCAAAAGGCTGAAATTATTAGCCGTGTGAACAACTTCTTAGAAACATGTGACGCGCTTTGAGTCATGAGAAACACTAAAACACCTAGAATGTTACCGGTTTAACAAAGCTGGACAGAAAAAAACGGAAAACAAATGAAATAAATTACCTTGCGCGCGTCGAACGGAATCCCAAAACTTTACTGGACAAAATGTAGCCGGCGTTATAAAAATATTTTGCAAAAGCGTTGCTTGCAACAACCGGCGAAACTTTGTTAGCGATAACTAAATTCCCCTACCATTGCAGAACAGAAGGGATTGGGCCCTTCAATTCCAAAGATTAGGGTTTGGGACTTTTTGCCCTTCTGGTCGACCAAAAATGTTGGCAATTTCACAATTCGACCTCGTCTTTAAGGGAGTATATCCTTATAAGTTTATAGCCAACAACTGCCGATCTTCGGAACAAAATATATTTGATGTTAACTGTTAGTTTTAGAGCTCCAACATTCAGGTTTTTCCTAAATAATACAGAATTGTTCTTCAAATGGTGTATAAAGATTAATGCAGGATCAGCAAACAGTGTAGCAAACGTCCATCGATGTTTGCTACCTCAATAGTATGAAAGATATGATACTCTACGTATCATATTTTATATAGCGTTGATTACACCACACTAAAAACAAAAGAATCCTATAATAGAATCTCAAAATTAAGTTCAATAAAAAATATAATCATTGATAATTCTGACAATAAAATACGACTAGCTTTCCGCCTCTTACAGACCAAAAAACTTTAATTGAAACATTAATACATCTCCGGAGATTTACATGTCCATTCATAAGTTCCACAATGGTGTAGTAAAAACGATTCTTGTAACATCTCAGCCATCATCCTTGTTATGATTAACACCTTTGCCACTCCCACGGAGAGCTACCAAATATGCATCGGTATGGGAAACACTTATTTGACCCCTTTCTTGTTTGACATTAGACGGGGTGCGCCTACATTTCGAATTGTTAGCTATTTTATGAGCTCTAAGATATTATTACCTATTATTCTTTAGCGTTTTTTAAAGCCCAGGGGGCCAATGGTTCGACGGCAAAAAGGTTGGGTTTTTTTACATCATATCAATGGACTGTTTGTTTTTATAATTTGCATGAAATAAATTTAGAGGCAGGCTGCAAATACATACATAATTAACAAATTATTCTGTTCTTACTATTTGTTCAAACATGTCAAACCAATTCGAGGTGTGTGAAAATGTAAAATTAGTTTCAAAAATGTATGCCAATGAAGATAGTAACTAAAATATTTCTTTGAAGGTTTGCTCCAAATAACAATATTTATAGTCGCGAGTTCCTTTTATATATTATTTATGAATTGCGAAAAACTGTTCATGAAAAATCTGCAAATGGGACCATTTTAAACAAAATTTATTGAAATCTGTATATATATAATATCAATAGTAGTGTTAAGTATAAGAGGGTTACCAATTTCCATTTATACAAATTATAGGAATACAAATATTTGGCAGTGTCAGTCAATAAGCTTCACGGTATTGTTCAAAAATCATTGATATCATGACTTGAAAATATAGGAATGGAATTGTCACAAGCTTTTTGTCGAAAGTAGGGCAGTAATCCAGTGAAATGAACGAGAAAAGTACATAATCTCTTTATTTGGTACCTACTGACGAAACAGTCATTTCTGTTTTAAGTACGAACAGAAAACTTGATTCGGTTTCTTTTAGCAACGGAAATGTTAATACCGGACGAAGGGCCGCCCTTTACGCAGCTGACCGGCTGCATGCAGGGTTAATTTAAAAATAAACGGGTTTTTGTTAAGGCAAATGCGAGCGAGGATTATAGGTAGGTGTACCAAATACTTACGCAGGTTATCATTGAAGTTAATTTAATACCTCCGTCAGAAAAGAACAGGTGAATATTGCTCTATAAACTAATGTAATTGTGTATATCTGTCTTTTGACAAGTCTAAATTTTATATTTTAGCCTAAGTACGCCTAAAATATAAAATTGTCTGATTAAGGGTTAAATAAACCCAAGGCTATTCAGTGCCGGCATCAATATCACCCAAAGTCATCTGACCCTACATGAGATAGACCTACTCAAACATTTAGAGAACACAGAGAAGGCATTACGTGGCAAACAGGAAAATATAACATTGTAATACAACATTAATAATACAACATACCTAAGTTTGAGAAAGAAATCAAACACGCATTGTAAGCTGTGTAAGTAGTGCTAAAACGACAACGGCATCGTCATCAATCAGATTTGCACTAAAATATTACTCTGGTAAACGAAGGTGTATCATTTCTGCCTATCCCTTCGCACACTTGTTAATGAATTGAAATGAATTGGCAGCGCCTGACGCCAGTGCTTCCCGTACTAATTTTAAGACTATTACATTTACAACATTGAGTAATAGAAGGCAAAACCTACAAAAGCTTGAAGGCACAAAACCAACAAAGGAAAGGGTCACACAATAAACCTAGAATTCAAATAAAGCAAGAGTTCAGCCGTTTGGCTGTATTCAGCACATTTTCGTTCAGGTCCTTAGTAAATACACATAAAGGATTTACAAGTGACATGTACATGGCGTGGCTGTTAGGTAACGCAAATGTTTGCAGATATTCCTTTGAAGTGCCGGCAGCACGATCAATTGGCAATGGCAATGCAATGGCTTTTGCTCAAATTTCTGGGTATTTATCAATTTGATGGCAGGCAAACCGACAAGGCCAAGAAATGTAATGCACCTTGATATTTTATAATAATATATATCCTCACGCCTTCCCACAAGGGTCCCCGAAGGGGTAGGCAGAGGTGTATAGGTAATACCCACATACCCACTTTCCGTCAGAGGTATATTAGGTGCCAACGTGACAGATGGCGAGTCCATCGCAGTTACTCAAGCACGACTATACATACGCCTTTGAATTTCTTCTCAGACGTAGGCAGGTTTCCTCTCGATGTTTTCCTTCACCGTAAAGCTCGTGGTGTGACTAATCACTGTACTTAACTTCAGAAAAACTCATTGGTACATTCGGGATTCGAACTTGCGATCTTTGTGTCGCAGGCAACTGCTCAAACCACTCGGCCACCACGGCTTGATATTTTAATTACACTAAGATATCGTCAATCGCCAACTTTTCGCCGGTCGCTAATTGCTATAACCTATCATTGCGTGGCCCAGAGAGCAATGTACGGTTTAAATTTACAACTAATTAAACATAGGTATATAAATATATGTTTAATTTAATAAAGGCATATAGAATTATAGTATATTATTATAGATTTGTAATCGATTCGATCTGATTGATTCGATCACACAAAATAACAGAAGTATGGTTTTGCTCCTCGTAGTTTTAAAAAACACATAAATAGAAAAGTGCCCAATACTGTAAGTCTTACCTGGCTGCTAACATCTGCTAGGTGAAAGTAATGACCCGGTCAGTTTAGATTTTAACGGCGATCTATTACGCTCGGCGTCTCATCAAACTGCTACTTATTTAGACCTCTCATGGGTCACGTATAAGGTATCGAGGGTCAAGCTAATAGACGTGAAAAACACCAATCCTTGAACAATACTTCAATCCTACTTGATATACTATTTAGAAATGCGAAAGTTTGTGAAGATATTTGTACTCAACTCAATCACGACAGAACAGTTGAACTGAATCGAGCACAAATATTAGACATTTGCTGTATAGTAATAAATAGGATTTGTTTTATTCCCGATAGAAATAATCTACCAATGGAATCAAATTTTACGCGGGTGAAACCGTGGGGCTCAGCTACATTCACATATCTAAGAGTATGATGACATATATATGTTGGTATATACATATAAGGTTTTAGGTTGTTGGTTCCGACACTCATGTAGGGAAGTGAAAGTTGGGTATGGCAGAAGAAGCATGAAAGCCGAATAAATGCAGTTGAGATGAGAGTGTTAAGAAGAATGATAGGAGTAAAACTGAGTGACAGGAAAGAAGATTGAGAAAGTTATGCTGAGATGGTTTGGCCATGTCGAGAGAATGAATGAAGAACGAATGACGAAAAAAGTGTATAAGGCGAGTGTGAATGAAAGTTTTGGAAGGGGTAGACTAGACTAGAAGGGACGTTTCTAGACCAAATTAGGGACGTCTTGAAAAAAGATTTGGTCAAGAGTACCCTAAACCGAAGAGCATGTATGAAGAGAATAATGATAGTGGACGAAGCGAAATAAGTATGTAAGGATAGTAGCAAGTGGAAAGAAGTGGTCTCTTCCTACCCCTACGAGAAAGAGGCGTGATTATATGTATGTATGTATGTTTTAGGCACATCCGACCTAAAAGACCAACCAAGCGAAGTTTTAAACTTTAATCCGGAAAGCTGCGGGCACAATCAGAGTTCCGTATAAGAGAAGCTCCTAATGTATTCTACGTTCGGCTGCATCCGTTTCAAATGAGTGAGGGTGAAGTTTTAGCGAACACACTAGGCTTTTAGTAGAATATCTTCGAACAACTACGAACAACACACGACTAAGTAAACTTTGCGTGGCTTCATGCTGCAAATATCATCACGTCTTGCGTCTATATCCTATAATTGCGGACCATATTAGGATACAAAAATACAGCTATGCATAAAAAAATACAAATCAATTTAATTAATTTGTTCATGTGTAATGCTGTTCGCGACCGCAAGAGTTTTGAGCATCTTTGACCTACACTTAATACCCCGTGGACCTAAACGAGCAGTACCGAAGCTGGGTAGGCACAACAGAACTGACCTTCTATTCAAAAGTGAAGCTACTAGACTGGGTTAGTACTTTACAGAAGATCGTAGGCAAATGGCACTGTTACCGAATTGTATCAAAACCGGTGTTGTTACAAAAGCACAACGTATGACTGTGCAGACAGAAGCGGAACCTTCTTGCCCTAATACTGCTGGCTTATCAACAACAAGTTATTGCGATACCATTGCTAGTGACTAGAGAGTATGGTTACTCTGCTTACTTACCTGGTGTCTCTTGTTATTTCCTAAATGCCTGTTGCCAGTACACAGCAACTTGTAGTCAGTACCTACCTACTGATTGGACGTAAGACCGTCTCAAAGTATTCGTTTAACTGCATCAGCCAAGTCGATTAATTAACTTGACGAATCGTTAAAACACTACTGATTTAGCAAACACAATAAAACACACGTATCTAAGCTGCTTCCTACATTTACTTGCTAGCTGACTCACACCGTCGTATTTAGTAGGTATGCAATGGAAACTAAAAATACTGGCGTAGGGGTCGAGGTCGCATCGACTCGCGGAGTCAACGCCACGTTGTGGTGACCAGCGGTTGAACAATATTTTTTTTGCTTTCACTTCTATTTGTATTTTTTCCTAAATAAAATTGATATAGAGTCAGACATGCGCAAAGTATGTCAGACTCTTCCTGACTAATACCCAGTGTGCCCAGTGTGATCCAGTGTGACCCAGTGTGACCAGTACCCTATTGCCTTTGCAGACAATGCATACGACCGCGATAAACGGTGGATGACTTGATAATATCGAGAGGAATCGCGAAAGGTATACATAAATATATAGAGCAAGATATAAATGCATAATAACTGAGCTTACCGTAAAGAAAAGATTAGCAAATTTTATGGCTTTCATTAAAAAAGTTGAGACAATTATTTAATAATGATAATAATATATCCACGCGCCTTCCCATAAGGTTCCCCGAAGGGGCAGGCAGAGGTAGTACCCACACACCCACTTTCCGCTAGAGATATATTTTAGGTGCTAACGTGACAGATGGCGAGTCCGTCGCCGTTACTCAAGCGCGACTATACAATACGCCTTTGAATTTCTTCTCAAACGTATGCAGGTTGTTTTCCTTCACCATAAAGCTCGTGGTGTGACTAATCACTGTACTTAAGTTCAGAAAGACTCATTAGTACAGTTGGGGTTCGGACTTACAATGTTTGTGTTGCAGGCAACTACTCGAACCACCCGCGCAACGGTTTTTAATATATACTAGCTATGCCCGCGACTTCGTCCGCGTACCTAACAAAATTACCAAAAAGTTCTTGTTCCTTTTTTTTTTTTAAATCAAAAAGTTCCTTTTTACATCAGCTATCTGGCAGTGAAAATCGTCCAAATCGGTCATTTAAAAAAAATGGTATATGCACCGTGTATACATCCATATGCATTTAGTAAAAAGCGGTTATTTTAATATTACAAACAGACACTGCGATTTTATTTATTTGTATAGATAATATTTATATAGTCTGGTGTAATCGAAAAACAAGTATCAAAGATCATTACACACAGGGCTTTTTAAATGTATCGGGTTACTGATATCCGTCAAACACCGCGTTCATTGACACCCTACCTCCACAGGAAGTCACTGTTTAGCTTATCTGGGATGGCGCGACGAGTATCCGAGGCGAGTTTACCTGTTCCAAGAGCTTCGTATGCGTGACCTTTAGGTAATCATTAACTCCTTATCTAGAGCTAATGTATATGTATATATATTGTATAGATGAGCATATGTTTAATGATTACTTACGAGAGTGTTAAAACTTGGCTTGTCCTCATTTGAAAGCAGGGTAAGGGTAGACAGAGTTGTATCAATATTGTCTTTGATTTTCATTACAAGTAATTCAGGTTTCTTTGTGATTTCGCCCTTCACCATAAAAACACCTTAGGGGCAGCCCAGGTTAAACATGTTTCTGGTACAGGCTGTTTTATTATTTCAGGTTCAACTTTGAAAAGGGTGTCAGATTTAGTGTAACTCAAGGCAGGATATAGACTTATTTAGAAAATAGAGTTGTACAAATTCAAGTTTATACATTATAATATTACTTGAAACCATTCTTTCAATTATTCTAAGTATACAAAAACATTGGAAGGAAGTGGCATCCGGAAATACATACTACTTGGAATTCATAATAATTTGCATCTAAGTAAATCATATTAATAAAAATGTCACCAGCTCATAGAATTGAATAACACTCAATGTGGCATTGGTATAGCATTCAATAAAAGCTATTACCTACTTAAATTTATTAATTTAGCCGTTATTTAGCAGCTATTACTTAGATTTATTAATTTCAAAAAAGCCGTGGTGGCCGAGTGGTTCGAGCAGTTGCCTGCGACGAAAAGGTCGCAAGTTCGAATTCCGACTGTACCAATGAGTTTTTCTGAACTTAAGTACAGTGATTAGTCACACCACGAGCTTTACGGTGAAGGAAAACATCGAGAGGAAACCTGCATACGTCTGAGAAGAAATTCAAAAGGCGTATGTATAGTCGTGCTTGAGTAACGGCGATGGACTCGCCATCTGTCACGTTGGCACCTAATATACCTCTGGCGGAAAGTGGGTGTGTGGGTATTATTACCTATACACCTCTGCCTACCCCCTCGGGGTCCCTTGTGGGAAGGCGTGAGGATATAATTTAATTTATATAATTTAATATAAATAATTTAGCATAAAAATTATTTCAAGTTAAGCCAAAGTAGGTGTGCTACTTTGGCTAAACAAGGTATCCTACATACATACTAAAGATATTAATACTCTTTAGAGAAATTTTGCCATAAACATTAATCTCAATTGACTAGACTTTTAATATCTTTTTTGGACCAAAAACATACAAAATAAACAGCATATTTCAAATGATTCCAGTCTGTATTTAACATTTAATGCATATCCAATTTAGTGTACCTGCCTACACAAATAGTTTGTTATCTAAATACTGGGCTCGTCAGCTGCTTGTCTATCTTTGGCACCGGTTCAACGAACAAATGTTCAATAATGAATCCAGACAAACTTAATACCCCTGTTTCCAATATCATTTGCATTCAGATACATTTTCTTTTCATACTGAATAAATACTTAAAATACTTAGCTGTATTAAATGAAATAGATTAGCTGGTTAATCCATCTTGTATAAGCTTAATACAGTAGATACATTACATCCCAGAAAAAAAATGTTTAATGAAATCAAATTTGACGTAGGCGAAACTGCGGGACAGACCTAGTCTACAATAATTTTAGTATAGTTTCGGCAATATAATAATCTTGGGAAATATTAAGAAAAATTTACATAATTTGCACCTGCATTTGCATTATGTGACAAAATTAATTACTTCACTCAATCAAATTAAATTACCTACCTTTATATAAGAAAACTTGAATTAATGTAATTACACACATTCTCAATAAATAGATGAAAACATCTTCTATAATTTTATTTTATTAGGTTTTTCATTGTATATTTTACTAATAAGTAAAATAAGTTCACTGTCCCACCTGTTGTTGACTTCGATCAATAATATACTCATTAGGAGTACGATAAGTACCTAAAATGCCTTAAACTATCAATTAATAACCTAATTACATAGCTTTTTGGTATAATTTGAGAACATTGTTATGTGCACATTGAGATACAAACAACATGAAAGTCTTTTAATTGCTTCAATTAAATAAATAAATACGTAGTATGTTACCTACCATGTTACTTTTAAAACCATTCGCTCTTTTACATAAAATCTGCGCTGCCGGCTGCCGGCATCGTGAAAAGGCATGCAAAAAAGAAAAAAACCTACTTACTGGCAAAATTCGATGCACAATAACACTGTTTTAATAGTAGTCACAATCCAAATAAAGTTTTCATTAAAAAATATACGTGTATTTAATAAGCAAATACGATTTTTGGCACAAAATTTGTTCCACTTGTTTATTTACGTTCGTTCGGATTTGACAGATCCTTCTCAGCGCATGCGCTGTACTCCTGTCCTCGACCACTGTTACAAACTGACTGACCGACCGAGCCGAACGTTAGCGAACGAACGAAACACATTTTGTTTCGATGTCGTTAAAACGAGACAAATATATAGGAATGAATCATGTTAAAACGAGAAAAAACATTTTCGCTTGATACGAAAGCATGGCATGGATAAGATAAATAATTTTGTTTTGTTTTTAACTTAGTTTGTGCCTATTTTAGTCTTAAATCAATATAATGTTCAGTTAAATGGCTATACGAATTAATACATAGTACACACAGTCTTAAATAATACAATAAATTGCCATGTTAAGTACTTACCTAAATTTTATTTAAGTTTTATGGCATTCAAAAGAGTGCTCAAAACTCGCTAACATGATTGACCGAGACGCTTCTAAAAGTGGATAAAGCGAGAAAGGTCTGTCTAAGTCCTAAAGACTGGCGCTTTAGAATCTCTGCCTACCAGTGTAATGGTATAAATGTTAGTAATAATAAATGAGCATATACAATTTTATCCAGCTATTCTTGGTGCTGCACCAATGACAAGGTCTTTAATATATCATAATATTATGGTTGATACGCAGAGGGAGTAGAGCACCATCTCTTTTTATTCTAAACAGAACTCATTCGCTTCGTCCACATTCATCCCACATGCTCACCGGTTTTGAGTAATCGATGTGTAGCTAGCAAAGCTAATCGGAAAGAGATCATCTTGTTCGCTTATTATCGGCGTCGGGCTATAGTTTTGTTTTAATATCATTATTACTCGGCGGTAAAAGATCATTATTCAAGGTAATTTAGTTTTCTATTTCTATTCAAATTCAATACATGCATATTCGATATTAGATCGAATTCGATACATACACATCATCACGCCGAGTCCCTAACGGGGTAGACAGAGAGGATAGAGCGCCAGTTCTCTCTAAGTCTAGACTTATATACCTACATACCTCTTTCACTAAATTCTATAATTGTAGATATATCGTAATGGAACATAACTGCATCATGTACACTTTGTGCCCAACACACCCTTAAAGCCAACACTGCAATTCCAACCTTAACTCAATGTTGTTGGACTTACATTTCATTCAACCCGATGTAAGCTTAGCAAAGGTGTGAGGGTAGCTCTTTTATTTTTTAAACAGGATATCCTGACAGGGGAGCCCGGCGGTAGCTCTAAGCATATGGTTCATTATAGAATGAAGTTTCTGCATAAAAAGCTATAGCACGTGTCAGACAAGTGGGGTATAAAAAATCAGCAGCTGGCTACGTGCTCCTTCAAGTTCGATGCTTAAACTCATTATTCTCATTTAATTTCAATACACAACCTTGTACTATACATTATTTTTTATTTCTAATACATTGAAAAAATACCAAGGAGTTTTACCTACTTTTTTAAGGATACTGAATCCTTTTTTCAACCTATCGAAAACGGGCTTTCTAAATGACAATAAAATAAACTTTGTTGCATACTGTAGGTATACGAAGCAATGAACATATATTCCAGAGCCTACCGAGGCATGTTATTGCTATCATTATTCAGGAGTGTGAAAGGGACAAATTTATAGACGTCATATACGTTCATCAAGTCACTTGAATTCGCATAGTTTATAAAACATATTTGGGATTCTATTTTTGTTTTTATTTCAACCACCTTTTGACTACTTTATTATAAACTTGCATTATTGCTGAACAGCTGTTTTTGTCTTAAATATATTTTAATTAATTCATATGCAATTTTAAAAATTCAAATTTACGGCGTTGGTATTATTGTGCCTTAACAAATATAAATAATAATATATCCTCACGCCTTCCCACAAGGGTCCCCGAAGGGGTAGGCAGAGGGTTATAGGTAATACCCACACACCCACTTTCCGCCAGAGGTATATTAGGTGCCAACGTGACAGATGGCGAGTCCATCGCCGTTACTCAAGCACGATTATACATACGCCTCAGATGTATGCAGGTTTCCTCACGATGTTTTCCTTCACGGTAAGGCTCGTGGTGTGACTAATCACTGTACTTAAGTTCAGAAAAACTCATTGGTACAGTCGGGATTCGAACTTGCGACCGCAGAATGGGTTCACGTCGCAGGCTCGAACCACTCATATGTTTTTATTTATTCATCAACTGAACGGGTCTTATCATTCAAGCTACAAATGTTACAAAGAAGCTTTTATAACGATTTCTATAGCTATAATGGACACTTGTAATATCAAAAGGCATCACTCTTGCGGTCTCGATCTAAGGAAGACGAAAATCCCCGTAATATCACTAGGAGTTACCTACCAGACTTCCTGCTGCCAGTAGAAATACAACAAAACTCATGCTTAATGTATGTCTACTAACCGTGTCCTCCAGTTTCATCCGTGTAGACTTGAGTTCATTACTTCAAATAACTGTTCATTTAATTAAACACATCCCATTTGTCATCATTTGACATCCATCTAATAATCTGTCTCTGTTATAAATTTCATCCAATTCTATTTAGTAGTTTTACTTGAAATAGGAACAAACATATTTACAAACTTTCGCATTCACATACATTAATGCTCTATCTAAGATCCTATTTAACTATAAAATATATATATGTCCTAATAGTATGAAATAAAATATTCCTTATAGAAATATGTATGCTTCACAAAATCATAACCAGATAAACCATATTCCAAATAAATTAAAGGCAATTGCAAAAAAATTTACCAATCCGCATAATTTATCGTAGGGGAGAAATGGTAAAAATAAACGCTCCCTTTGACATAGCGGGTGAAATATCTAGTCTTTCTGGTGATTTAGTCAAAATAATTGGATAACTTTGCCTCACTTTGTGTACCAGCCTCGTGGGTGTTGCTTAAAAACTTTCGCCCTTATGGAGACAAATGGTTACATTATCTCATCACTATTGTCATCGCTGGGGCCACGTAAATGAACTTTCCCAAGGTTAGCTAAATTATAAAACAGTGGTCGCGAATTACGTAAATTAAAATAGACAATTAGGCCTATAGACGAGTACAATGAACCTACATATTTGACATAATATGAGGTAATATATAAAGTAGACAATTTGCGAAACGTACTACGATTGATTACAGGGCACGTTTCAAAAATTATAATATTTGTTTCAACGTGGAAGCCGCGCCGTACCAAAAAATGTATGACGTAAGTTGATTACGATGATAATTTATGACGGTACAGTGATTAGTTACACCAGGAGCTTGACGGTGAAGGAAAACTGCATAAAAAGAAGCCTGCATATGTTTTAGAAGGATTACAAAGACGTACGTATTATGTCATGCTTGGGGAACGGCGATAGACTCGTCATCTCAGGCACCAAAATGAGCTATTACAATTTTAATGTAAGGTCACGAACTCTTTGTAACAGTAAAAAGGGAGTCTCAATTTCATCTTAATGAAACTGCAAGTTCTTTCCAGACAGAAAAGTATAACGTTCGTGAACCGACCGTTGGCTCGTTGTTCTATTTTTAGGGGTACATCCATATAAATCGATCAGCTTTCTCGAACTAAGACTTATTTGCTGGATCAATGAAAGTTTTTCCTTCATATAATAATTATTAATAAATATAATCCAGTAATGAGCTCCTTGGGGAGGGGGGGGATTGTTTTATTGTGTTGGCAGCAGATATTGTCCCATTATGCTGCCAACACAGTATAAATCTCCGAACACAGAGTAGCAACGCGCAAGTGATACTTCGGTATTGTAAGCGTAAACGGGCTGCGGTAACCGATTTCCATTGGGTGGGCCGTATGCTTGTTTGCCATTTAGAATTCTGATCTAATAATATTATATCCGGCATAGTGTAGTTATACTGATCGGTAAAGAGGTTAAAGTTCTATCTTAAAAATAAACGCCGTTGACCTAGCTTAGAATATCAAAAATAATAAGGATGCGTTTAGGTGAAAATGTTATAAATATAGGTAAGTGGTAACATTTCATAGTATTTTATTTGTAAGTTACTCAAATGTAAAAACCTACGTCACAGTGTTTGTCGGCCATCTTGTTTCGCCCATTCATGATTCTTTTCGTTAAGTTATTGCCTTAACAAAGTCAGTCAGGCGGGGTGTCTGTTCTATTGAAATTGCTCGTTTGAAGATGTTCCTATTGTGATTTTGGGATCGCAAGAAAGCAGCTGTAGATTACATTTGGACATCAATGGTAAACCATCATGGATGGTAAACCGCAAATATGTAAATATTACGTAGGTAACACACATACACGGTTGCAAGGCAGAGAGAAAAGTGTGTCATATCGATATTTGTATCAAATCGTGTCTCTCCCCGAAGGATGCTGTAGTAGTCATAAGTTGCACTTTTATATTATACTTCTTTGATTTCTCGTCACTGCTTAAGTTCCGAAAAACTTTTTGGTACAGTCAGGATTCGAACTTTCAATCTGTGTGTTGCACGCGACTGCTCGAACCCCTCGGCCAACACGGCTCTAATCAAATTATTATTTAGTTCGTTGACTATCTCCCTCTCATTTTAGTATATGTGTGGTCTAACTCTGTCTTGTATAGTAGTGGTAGTAGTAACAAACGAGGCATGTAAAAAATCTCAAGTACCTACAAAAAAGCCTTTGAAAGCCAAGTGTCACTTAACTGAAACAAATAGACAAAGGGAAAGAAACGTCGAACAAAAGACTTGGTGTTCTCAATTCAAATTTTATTGGACAGTGAGCAGGTAACTACCCCTAATTTACGACTCTCTCAAACATAGTTCATAAACAAAGAGTGGTCATCTTTGCGGTGCAAGCATGTTTCACTTATCCGACGGTTTTATCTTATTAAAATAATAATAATATATATATAAAATAATAATAATAATAATATATCCTCACACCTTCCCACAAGGGCGTAGGCAGAGGTGTATAGGTAATAACCCACACCCACTTTCCGCCAGAGGTATATTAGGTGCCAACGTGACAGATGGCGAGTCCATCGCCGTTACTCCTGCACAACTATACATACGCCTTTGAATTTCTTCTCAGACGTATGCAGGTTTCCTCTCGATGTTTTCCTTCACTGTAAAGCTCCTGGTGTGACTGATCACTGTACTTAAGTTCAGAAAAACTCATTGGTACAGTCGGGATTCGAACTTGTGACCTTTGCGTCGCAGGCAACTGCTCAAACCACTCGGCCACCACTGCTTATATACGCCACTGCAAGGCAAATAAGAATTGAGGATACCATACATCCACATCTTAACACGTCACGGGTTAGGCAGGGTGACAGGACTTCACTACAGGGCTCGCTTCAAACACGCCGGTTTCAAGTACTCTTGATTTTTACACGGGTAAATATTTAAATGTCGTCGTATTTCCAAGGCTGAGTGCGGAAGGTAACTTTATGCATGACTCTAACAACACCAAAAAGATATCCGGTATCCTACAGGGTGTAGTTCCGAGAGGCATGTTAGGCTTTGAGATACGCATAAAGGCAACTGAAGATAGTCGTAAAAAAAAGGTTTATTTCTTTTATGTAACTGGTTCAAGTATTTTTTCAAATAAATCTGAACTCCTTGTTTTTGGAAACACTATATATGGAGGTAGGGCATAACGGCCTTCCCGTTCAAATTTGGAGCTTCCCGCTTATAGAAGTCAAAATGAAAAATGTCAAAACATTTTTTTTTGTTTTGTGTTCCTGCGCGATGACTAAGGTTTCCAATAAGGATCTCCTTGAGGGGAGGGGGTAGGATTGTTATATCATGTTGGCAGCAGAGAGATTAGTCCCATAACTCCCATAATGCTGCCAACACAGTATAACTCACGGAATACAGAGTGGCAATAAGCAAGTCATTTTACGGTATCACGAGCGTAAATAGGCTACGGTAACCGCTTACCATCAGGTGGGCCATATAAAGTGTGGTTGTTCCTTAATCAATAATGTCAGAACGGCTGAATGGAATTGAGCCCTGAGATATATTAACACAGCTAGTCTATACTAATATTTAAAAAAGGAAAGATTTGTATTAAGTATGTATGTATGTATTGAATAGGCTCCGAAACTGCTGGACCGATTGGAAACATTCTTTCACCATTGGAAAGCTACATTCACCGTGAGTGACACAGGCTATATTTTCTCATATAAAAAAAATCTCATGTCCATCTGTGCAAAGCCGGGATGGAACGCTAGTCATTTATAAAAACGTATTTTCACAAGATAACACTAGATCCTATTTAAAATTTCTAATTTAAAGCGCCTGCTAAAGAGCTTAGAGCAAAAATATGGCGACATACGCAGTGTGGCTAATTAACGTCAGGCTGTTTACTAATGCAGTTTTCATGTTAACCCAAATGGATACTTATGGTAATGTACAAAATTTACTAAGTTTCTAAAAACTCGTATGTTTTGTTTCAAATATAAGGCTTAAAAATTACAATATGTATATATGTATAATCTCGAGAGTCCTTAACGGGGTAGGCAGTGCGCCAGTTCCATCTACCCTTGTGAGAAGGCGTGAGGATATATACATATACTTATTATTAATATCTTGGTACTGTTTCGCACAGATTGACCACGTGCTTCATCAGGACACGAGTACTCGAAACCGACGAGCATGTATGAAGAGACTGATGAATGTCGAAGAAACGAAAGAGGTATGTAAGTCTAGAGAGAACTGGCGCTCTATACTCTCTGCCTACCCTGTTAGGGTCTCGGCGTAATGATATGGTGATGATGATAAACATTGATAATAACCAGACATGTTGGTAGATGTTTTTATGTAATGAATATATTTTCAAGATATCTAAGGTTTCTACGAAGTTCTCACTAAAGTGGATTAGTTCCTATGTAAGTACCTCTTGTTGCTATAGATATATATTAAGGTTGCTAGTTATAGATTAAACTGGGTATTATAGTAGGGAATAGTTTGAATTTACACAAAGAAAAACAAGGGGTTCCGAGCTAATTTCCGAATTGGTCCCAAACCGCAATGGAGGCTAACAAAGCCGGTAAAACTTGTACCATTTGGACACAGAGGTACGAATAGTTTGATAAGACACAATAATGTTATTTTGTCTTTATGCAATAATTTAGCCAATTGGTATATTAAGTAAAAAAAATATAAATTCTCATATTCAATTATTATTATCCGTATATTTTGCTCGGCGTTTTGTATATTTTCCGTACGTATTTACATATTAACACACAAAAAAGTACGCTATAAGTGAGCCGTAGAGCCGTAGGCTAAGAGCTAATAAGCCCTGTAAAGTATATAGATTAAAGCCCCATTTGATTGTTCTGTACCAATGAGTGTTACTCAATAGCGACAGATGATAAGTAATTATAAAATAATTATATATCCTCACTGGTTCAGAAAAACTCATAGATACAGTCGGGATTCGAACATGCGATCTTTGTGTCGCAGGCGAACTACTCGGCTACCACGGGAGTAATTACGTCTTTGAATTGCATGTCATAACGTATGCAGATTCCTCTAGTTGTTTTCCTGCACGCTAAAGCTCGTTGTGTTATTAATCACTACCTTTACGTGAAGAAACATCTAATAAAATCGAGGTACCATTACACACGTACTTGACCCTTGTGAGAAGGCGTAGAGATTACGTTACGCAATTTATTCGCTTCAAATATGTATTTGTTTGATGCTTCATGGCCTCGAGTTCTTTTGGCTTTAGTTTGGGATCTCGAGGCACGCTCTCTGAATGGCAACAAGGCTAGACAAACGGCGAATCAATATTGGTATCACAATCAAGCCGGTACCTATTACAATTTCGGTGAATCTTGAATTGAACAAAATTTTACTGTTCTGTCCAAATTTTTTATAGATTTTTATGCCTTCCAACATAGGCTCTCATAGAATAGATTTACAGGTGCTAACGGGTCAGAAGACTAGTCTTCTTCCATGCACGACTTAAAGTAGCCTACGTCTTTGAAGTTTTTTTCAAGCCACCGATAGCCGTGGCCTGCGGCACAAAGATCGCAAGTTCGAAACCCGACTGTGCCAATTAGTTTTTCTCAACTTAAGTACAGTGATTAGTCACATTAGTTACGGTGAAGGAAACCATCGCGGGGAAACCTCCATAGTCTGAGAAGCAATTCAAAGGCGTATGTATAGTCGTGTTTGAGTAACAGCGATGGACTCGCCATCTGTCACGTTGGCTCCTAAAATATATGTCTGGCGGAAAGTCGATGTGTGGGTAGTGGGTACTACTTATATACCTCTGCCTACCTCTTCGGGGACCCTTATGGGAAGGCGTGAGTACATATTAATATAAGCTTAGATAATATAATAGCTCTTTCTAAAATTCTACTTAATATATTTGTACGACTTGACATAATCTAAGCTTCTAAAATATTACATACACATACATATATATCATCACGCCAAGTCCCTAACGGGGTAGGCAGAGAGTATAGAGCGCCAGTTCTCTCTAGACTTACATACCTCTTTCGCTTCGTCCACATTCATCAGTCTCTTCATACACGCTCGTCGGTTTCGAGTACTCTTAACGTTCCCGTCCTTCAGAGTCCGAACTATTTGATCCAGGTAGTTGGAACGTGGCCTTCCTCTGCCTCTTCTTGCACACACTTTTGCTTTGTATATCTGTTTCGTCAATCTTTCTTCACTCATCCTTTCTATGTCCAAACCAACGTAACATGCCTTTCTTCATCTTTACAATCACGCCCTCATTCACGCCAGTTGATTTGCGAATCTTCATTGCGGATTCGATCTAATATCGTTACGCCGCACATTTTTCGAAGAGATCGCATCTCGACTGCATTCAAGCTATTTTCATACTTCCTCTGACATACCCAGGATTCGCTGCCATACAACAAGGCAGGTACCAATATCGCGTTGTGGACAGCAACTCGAGCATTCTTGCTCAGACTTTTACTGCCCATCAACGCCGACATGGCTCCATTCACCTTATTTCCGGCAGTTATCCTTTCAATATCTTTTTCATACTTTCCATCTCGTGTGAACATGCTTCCAAGATATACAAATTCATTCACTTGCTCTAGAATTTGCCCATTTACCGATATAGCACACTCGGTCACTTGTTCATCTCTTTCGAATACCAGAACCTTAGTCTTGCCAGCGTTTAGGCGCAGCCCTTTCTTTTCACATTCTAGTTTCATTATGGTAACTAGTGACTGCAGTTCGCCCTCTGATGACGCCAGTAAAACCGCGTCATCGGCGTATAATAGGCAGTTGACCACTAAGTTTCCCATTTTCACTCCACATCCGTTCGTTCTTAGTGCTCTCAGACAGTTATCTAGATATACAATGAACAGCCAGGCAGACATGATACACCCTTGTTTGACCCCCGACTTCACATTAAACCAGGGTGACATCCCACCATTAACCCTAACGCACGCCTCGCTATCACTATAGAGTGATTTCACGGCATGCAGTAGGGAACTGCTCACTCCATATCCAGGCAACACGTCCCAGAGTTCCTTTCGTACGACTCTATCAAATGCCTTCTCCAAGTCGACGAAAGCGCAGAAAACCTTTTGGTTAATATCCAAAAACTTTTTCGCGATTCCGCGAAGCGAGAAGGTTTGATCCATACATCCTCTTCCTGGTCTAAATCCACCTTGGGATTCCCAGAGAAACCTTTCGGATCGCTCTTGCATTCTTATCGTCAGGATCTTCGTGTACACTTTACTAGCTAAGCTGACCAAGCTGATGGCTCTGTAGTTTGAGCAGAAAGCTTTCCTTTATAGAAAGGCACGATGACTGCTCGCCTCCAGTCGTCCGGAACATCACCCCTTTCCCAGCAAAGATTGCATAGCAAATAGATGACGTCCCAGACCGCTGGTCCACCGTACTTGATCATCTCAGCCGTAATCCCATCTATTCCCGCAGCTTTTCCACATTGCAGACTTCTTATCGCACTTACAATCTCTCCCATACTTATTTTATCCGCTATAGGATCCTCGACAGATTCTGTTGGAGGCAGCTCTGTGAGTAGATCAGCGGCATCATCATCATACATATCTTTGTAAAATTCACTCCATCGCCTGAGGACGTCTGTTTTGTCAGTAAGTATGTTATGGTCCTTCGAGAAAATCACATTCATCCTACTACTAGCTGTAACACAATTTCTGGACTTCTTACCTTCCTACCTTAACCTTCCTAAGTTTTGCATTGTCCTTGAAATTCTGTGACAGTTTTTCGTCTACAGTCATTTGGAACCTCTCACGCTTCTGAGCTATTATCTCTTTCGTACGATTTTTTTGCAGGCGGTATTTTTCTTTCATCTTTTCTTTCATACTCTCACTTGAGCTGGACATAGCCAAAATGTCTAAAATATTATTCTCATTAATTATTGTTATTCCTCTGAGAAAAAATAATCTTTAAGCACGAAATGTAGTTCTGTTTCTGTGATATAGTATATAAAGTGCAAGTGATATAAGTCGCGCGACATCGCGACTCAGTTTGATGAAGGTGTGCATGTGCGGCAGTAATCGTTTACCATTATTAGGTGAGTGCTTTTTTTTCTATACCACTTGGGGTAGCATGCGGCCCGTCTGATGGTAAGCGGTTACCGCCGCATATGGACGTTTGCAATACCAGGGGTATCACTCGCGCGTTGCCGACCATGCAGGAATCTTTTCACACGCTTCTTGAAGAACTTGCTGTACTCTCCAGGGAAAAAAAACCTCAACGGGGAGCTCATTTCCCAGCCTTGTTGGTCCCCATGGTGTTATAAAAATGATATAAATGGCGAAACAAGTCAACATCACTAAGTTTAGATTAGACAGCTGTATAGATACGTCATAGACTCTACACAGTGAACAGTTCATTTCACGGCTGTAAAATACCAATATACCAGACGCGATTCAAAATTGGAAATAGTTACGAGTGTTCGGAGCTATGGAGCGCTCTAAAATAAGTTTTATTTCCTTCCTGTATCAAATGTAAAAGTACAAAGTAGGTAACTATGTAAGTTTGAGATAAGAAGCAAGTATGGATTTAAGCTTATGGGAAAAGAGCTACTTTTCAGCTAAGCAAAGCACATATAGTTTTACTAAAGAGAAATATGATATTATGGTTATAGAAGATGAGCACAATGACAAACGTCAAATTGAAACAGACTGAAGTTCTTTGATTTATAATACTGTTTATAATGCCATAGAGCTTTCGGTGCAGTCAAATCAAGTTCATAATTATATACATAGTTTCCTTTCCCTATAAATTATATCATCTTAAAGGGGATTTATTTTATAAATATCCTCAGTTCGGATCCTGGCTGTATTAATGATTTTGACTTAACTTAAAATCACGGTATTTAGACATACCACAAATTTTACGATTAAAAGGAAACCTGCATACATTTGAAAGGAAACTCCAACTCGCCATCTGTCACACCGGCACAAAAAATTACGACAAGAAGAGGGTGTGCTGGTACTACCTATACCCCACATGTCTGCCTACCTCTTCAGGAACACTAGAGGGTAGGCGTGAAAAATTTTTTTTAATACCACTTGGGTGGCAATCAAGTATGCGGCCCGCCTGATGGTAAGCGGTTCCGCCGCCTATGGACGCTTGCAATACAGCGGTATCACTCGCGTGTTGCCGACCCTACAGGAATCTCTTCACACCCATCTTGAAGAACTCAATTTTAATGTTTATATTGTTATAAAAAAACACCAGACGTGTGGATAAAGCACACCTCTGCCAAACTCTTCGGGGACCTTTGTGGGAAGGCGTAAAGATATGATTTTATACAGACATTAAACGTACAGTTTAACCAAAAGGTCGCAATCTTTCCACGCGTGTAAAACATAATGATAGTTACTTAATACTGCCTTCAGCTTTCAAGATTAAAGGGTTTATGTGATTATTTTAGTCTTGCATAGTTTACAGTAGGTATTCACACAATCGAAAAGACCGCAAACTTGGTATATAGTTTGAATTAATGTGTGTTACAAAGTTTTGGAAGAAGATTAACATTTCAGAAACTTGTTTATGACATGGTAATGTTCGTACGAAAAGCAATTAAGTTCTGTCCAAACTGTAGACATTTTGATAGAGAAGCTCCTTTTGATCATAAGTAATCACGTGGAGGCGGAGAGACTTCAGAATTTTCCAACATAATCGAGATTTCAAATTCGGATTCTGACAGCCTGTGCCTAGCAACTACTTCTATGGGATTAACATTTTTCGGCAGGGAGTATAGAGCACCAGTTCTCTCTAGACTTACATACCTCTTTCGCTTCGTCCACATTAATTATTTTGATTAAGTAATATACTTGTTCTCTCCTATGTCTGGAGGATTCAAACTCACCTCCAAACAACATTTCAAACAATCTATCTACTAGTAAATAATTTATTGCGCTTAATGAAGTATTTAATATTAGTTAGCAAGGGAGAATTCCCAAGTCTGAAAGAACCGAACGTAAAAATTTTCTATTAATCTCGTTTAGCTGTCGGCCTCGACAAAGGGGTGAAGAATGCTGCACAATTTTAAACTTACCACTTCATTGCCGATTCTTGTCCATTTTTAACTTGCACAACACCCTTTGATGTATTAATTAACCTAAACAAAAATTTCACGGCACACGATTACGCAATTAATTTGCTATTTTTGTTTTTGTATGCGAGAGAGGACCAGGGCAGATCGCCCGGGACCGTCGCTATGGCAACGGGGGGCGCTGTCGGCGCGCGCCGCAACCCACGGCAGAAGTGACGCTGCCTCCGTCGCGGTCACTCCGTCACTTCGACTAACCGTCCTTTTAACGTTTTTTCAGACGTAATGAACACACTTTACGTCATGCTGGTAAATTTTTGACAGCTTAAACTCCAATCTCGCGCTCTCTGTTCGGCTAAACTGGTGTCGGTTTTCTCCTGTGCCCATGTTTGGTGTGTGTGTGTGTGTGTGAGATGCATTAGGCAGCGTGCAATGCCGAGGGGTGGTGGGACGAGTCTGTGACCGGGACAACTGCAGGGGAGGGGCGATTTTCACGCTTGATCATGCCTTTCGAATTGAGATCAGGTAAGCTTTTCAGGAATTTCACGCAAAAAATTGCGTTGTTAAGGATATTTATCGTTTGATGAGTTTGTTGGTGTCAATACGGGACATGTGTTTAAGACTGCATCTGTCATTTGCCAATTGCCTTGGTCATGCAGCATCCAAGGCTTCTTCTTTTTATGAAATATATTCCGCTATACTACCTACTACAGAAGTTGTTTCACCAACTTAATAAAAAGAATCTGTGTTAAAAATGCTGACCATGATTTTGTCCACTTTTAATAATAATAGAGGAGCAATTCTCCGCATTGTTACTTAATCAAAGATGGCACGACTCAAAAGCGACGAAATTACGAATCACCCACGTGACGTAGGTACCTGCAGAGCACTGAGCCAAGCTTTGTGTCAACATTGAAGCAAGTAATTACATTTACATATCTACGTCATTGCGTAAAAAAATGTGGAACAGTAATTTATTTTCAGCGTAGAAAAAAATACCTACCTGAACAAAAGTTTAAGGCTTAGGCTTATAATAAATATAAAGGAAAGAGAAGGTCTGTCCTGTCCATCCCTAAATGAAATTTTGACGAAAAATATGTGTACATGCCTTACAACCCTAAAACATATTTGGGAGAAGCAGAGCCGGACTACATTCCAACCTAGATAACATTGATCGAACAGTGAAGGATGGGAATATATGACCGCAAAATAGGCGTATGAAAATTTTCAATGTCGATGAAAAGAAAGAGGCTTGTAATTATTCAGTAGACTTGCTCTTTATTCCCTCTGTCTACAGCTAGAGCGTTAAGGACTTAGTAATGACAAAGGAACATGTTATAATGTCTGTTACAATCAGCTGAGAGATCGTGAGAATGAATGAAGAACGATTGACGAAAAAAGTGTATAAGGCGAGTGTGAATGAAAGTGTTGGAAGGGGTAGACCTAGGCGGACGTTTCTAGACCAAATTAGGGACGTCTTGAAAAAAGGTCAGGTCAAGAGTACCCTAAACCGAAGAGCATGATGAAGAGAATAATGAAAGTGGACGAAGCGAAAGAAGTATGTAAGGATCGTAGCAAGTGGAAAGAAGTGGTGTCTGCCTACCCCTACGGGAAAGAGGCGTGATTATATGTATGTATGTATGTATGTTCAATCAGCTGATCTCATAAGCTTCATATCATATCGTCACGCTTATCCGAGTCCTTCATGGGGTAGGAGTAGAGCGCCAATTCTCTTAAGTGAAACTTAAGGCCATTTCCGCTTCATTATCATTCATCTCATACATCCTTCCTTGAAAGTTCCACCGATCTGATCGCGCTAGTCGAAACGTGGTCTTCCTCTGCCTCTTCTCACTGACTCTTTCACTTTGTAGGTACGAGTATGGTTATTTCGACAACCTTCCTTTACTTATCTATACTCTACTCAAATATATAAAATTAACGTGACTCTTTGTAATATTGAAATAAAAGCTTTTTACTAAATCCATATTGATTTATTTATACACGATACATTTACTAAAATATTTTCTCTTACGATTTTTGTCTCTCTGTCTGTTTGTTCCGGCTAATCTCTGAAACGGCTGGAACGATTTCGGCGAAACTTTCGCTGGAAGATAGCTGATATAAAAAGGACTAGCTTAGGCTACTTTTATTTAAGAAACTGAACAACATTTTCTTTGTTAAACTCAGCACAGATAGTCATTACTATATTTACAAAGCAACCTAACAAGTCTTCTTCGTTCACGCCAGTCCAGTCAGATCTAATAATAATAATATAATATATCCTCACGCCTTCCCACAAGGGTCCCCGAAGGGGTAGGCAGAGGTGTATAGGTAATACCCACACACCCACTTTCCGCCAGAGGTATATTAGGGGCCAACGTGACAGATGGCGAGTCCATCGCCGTTACTCAAGCACGCCTTTGAATTTCTTGCATGTTTCCTCTCGATGTTTTCCTTCACCGTAAAGCTCGTGGTGTGACTAATCACTGTACTAAGTTCAGAAAAAAACGATCGAAAAAAGATCTAATAATGGTATCGTAATACTAATATTACTGGTAAATAATGTATCTTATTGATCTTATAAATTGGTATATAATGTAAGTGTAATGCCACGGTTCCTGAATAATCCTTTGAAGATATTCCATATCGAGCGATCGACCCTAAAATAGACATTGCTTTTTGTCAAGACATACTGTGATTGAGTTGTCGCTATCTGTAATTGCTTCTCTTGGAGTGCTTCATCGTTGACATAGATTTGGTAGCATATAGACTATATAGCTAGATATATACTGTGGTGGCCGAGTGGTTCGAGTAGTTACTTGCGACACAAAGACTGCAAGTTCGAATCCTGACTGTATCAATGAGTTTTTGTGCATATACGAGTAAGTACAGTTTCTGTAAAATCATCGAAAGGAAACCTGCAAACGTTTGAGAAGAAATTAAAAGACGCATGTATGTATAGTCATCTGTCATGTTGGGACCTAAAATATATTTATCTCCGGCGAAAAGTGGAGATGTGGGTACTAAAAACACACTTCTGCTTACCCCTTCACGGATCCTTATGGGCAGGCGGTAATATACATCTATATCTCATATAACTCATATTATAACGTATTTATTTATTTAGATTGCTTAGTACATGTATATTATAGTAAATATGTATATTTCATCCGCTCAACTATCACACCTACCTTTTTTTCTCTATTTCTTTTCTCTCTTCACTTGGTTGCCTGGAAGAGATCGCTTTTGCGATAAGGCCGCCTATTGTGCCTATTACATGTTATTCTCTGTCTTTTTGTCATCCTATTTGTTTGTATGTGTGTGTGTACAATAAAGAATATTATTATTATATTATTATTATTAACTCAACAAATCAAGTTTTCGTAAGGACCTTATATTTATTGCTATTGGAAATTACATGCGCTTATTTAGCCTTGTAATTTATATTCTCGAGTCGTATTGCGTACTCAGGGACGTTGTCACACCGTAGCGTAATTTGTTACCCTATTATCTTCTCGCTTTATGGGTGCCATAAGGGAAGAGGCGTAATTACACCCAGTTTTCACTATACAGATGACGAATCTGTCATTGTTCGTAGAGTTTATTATATGCTAAAAAAACCAAACTCCTTAAGTTCTGATAAATTCATTGGTGGGGTAGAGTTTATTTATTTCGTATATTTATCCTTACGCCCCCCGCAAAGGTTCCCGAGGTGGTACGTAGAGATGTGAAGTACCCCCTACCTCCATTCTTCGCCGGATATATATTCTAGGTCTTCATGTGACTGATAGCGAATCCGTGGTAGTTTCTCAAGCACGACAAATACATACGTCTTGGAATTTCTTGTGACACTTTTTTATTGAGGTTTCCTCTAGGGCTGTTTTCCTCCACTGCGAAGCTCGTGGTGTGCCTAATCAGTACTTAAGCTCTAAAACTATGGTATAATTGGGATTCGGGATATTTATTCATTAATTCATTAATATCATCACGCCGAGTCCCTAACGGGGTAGGCAGAGAGTATAGAGCGCCAGTTCTCTCTAAACTTACATATCTCTTTCGATTCGTCCACATTTATCAGACTCTTCATACATGCTCGTCGGTTTCAAGTACTCATAACGTTCCCGTCCTTGAGCCGTATTTTTATTCATACAAGTACATAAACATAGCCATCTTGACACAGCCACTTGTAATTTTAGTATTAGAGTACCAGTCCTCCATGGACTCTAACGCTAAAGGACACTGAAGCGGAACGGAGTAATGTATTTGGTTGACTACTCCGCTCCATAGTTCTTGGTTACTACTATTTTTCGCTCAGCGTTTTCTCCGCTTCGATTCAGCAAGATGTCACCATTAGCGCATTGCATTTGTGAAACCAGTTGGAATTATACGAGTCATATTATAAATGCGAATGTTTATAAGGTTATGAATGAATGACTGAACGGAATTTAATCAAAATTAGCAAAGATATGTTATCTGGATTATCATAGAGGATATGAATTTCAGTTTTTTTAAAACAACAAGAGTGGCATACGGCCCACCTGATGGGAAACGGTTACCGCAGCCTATTTACGCTCACGATACCGAAGTATCACTTGCGCGTTGCCACTCTGTGTTCGGAGAGTTACAGTGTGTTGGCAGCATAATGGGTTCAATCCCTCTGCTTCCAACACAATGTAACAATCCTCCACCCTCCCCAAGGAGTTCATTTCTGGAAACCTTATTCACCGCGTAGGACACAACACAAAAAAATTGTGTTATTTGGCTACGGACTTCTATATGGTGGAGGTCCTGCCCCAGTCGGGCAGCTCCAAATTCGAACGGGAAACCCGTTATGCCCTACCTCTCTCGATAGTAACTAGGAATTAAATAAAATTTCACGCGGGTGAAATCGCGGGGTGTATCTAGTTTCCAATGCATCCATGAATTTCAAAAACCACTAAATCGTATTGCTATAACATATTTGCGTATGTCACAATCGAATTTACAGATTGTGATTACATTGTTAGTCATATTAAAGCAACCGTATTGTAAATCGAACTTTACACCACTAATTTGTCAAAATAATTGGCTACCATTGGTGTGCCTTAAAACCGATGTAGAAACCAAAAGGAAGTCTTCTCGGCATCGAAGTCACTCGAAATCAAATTATCCTTCATTGATTAGATTACACAAGAGACACTCTAAAAGCGAAGAGCTCGAATAAGGTAACGAGACAACAGGATCTTCGTATTCCTGTGAATCTAGTTTATTTTTTACTGAGATCAAATTAACTATACTATATTTTATTATATTGTATACTATAGTAGTAACTAGTCTTATTAATCTAATAAGGACTTATATGATAAGTTGCCTGCGACACAAAGATCACAAGTTCGAATCCCGACTGTACCAATGAGTTTTTCTGAAATTAAGTACAGTGATTAGTGACACCACGAGCTTTACGGTGAAGGAAAACATTGAGAGGAAACCTGCATACGTCTGAGATGAAATTCAAAGGCGTATGTATAGTCGTGCTTGAGCTTGTCACGTTGGCACCTAATAATACCTCTGGTGGAAAGTAGGTGTGTGGGTATTACCCATACACCTACGCCTACCCCTTTGTGGACCCTTGTAGGAAGGCGACATATATAAAATAACAAAAGTAAAACATGCTAAAGAAAGTCACGCCATCTTTTACATTGGCACTTAAACATATATTCGGTGAGAATACACGCGTCTACACCCTTACCAACTTCTTTAGAGACTATTGTGGGATGACGTGAAGATATAATGTGTGCATTAGTTTCTTAGTTAAATGTCACAAGTATCTGTCGCTCGTCGCCGACTGTGCAAATATTTCTTCCCATTAAATCTTATATCTTAAAATTCTTCCCATTATATCTTAAAATTTTTAAGATTATTTTAAGATAATTTTATTTAAGAGCCGTGGTGGCCGAGTGGTTCGAGCAGTTGCCTGCGACGCAAAGATCGCAAGTTCGAATCCCGACTGTACCAATGAGTTTTTCTGAACTTAAGTACAGTGATTAGTCACACCACGAGCTGAACGGTGAAGGAAAACATCGAGAGGAAACCTGCATACGTCTGAGAAGAAATTCAAAGGCGTATGTATAGTCGTGCTTGAGTAACGGAAATGGACTCGCCATCTGTCACGTTGGCACCTAATATACCTCTGGCGGAAAGTGGGTGTGTGGGTATTACCTATACACCTCTGCCTACCCCTCGGGGACCCGTGTGGGAAGGCGTGAGGATATATATTAAAAATTTTCCATGCTCATGGACGCCTGTATTACGATGCGTTACGGTGTAAGCAGACCAGTCTCCACTTCACAATATGAGATATTGTACGTATCACGTACCAGAGAAAATGCTTTATTATTACGGCTTAAGACAAATCTCTGAAGGTTGGAGCATCGGAATAACAAAATTGACGTCACAATATAGCGCGGTAGTGGTCACGCGATTAGACTTGTCATCTGCAAATTGGAGAAGACCCGATGTGTCTGAACTAATCGGCTTTTCTGTATAGTAATCTTTTCATCACGAGCGTCGCAGGCGGGCAGACCACGAGCTTAATGGTGAAGGCTGGCTTCCAAATTCAAGCTCATTTGTGAACAACTTGTTTGAGAATACGTTTAAAGGCGTAGGTATTTATTGTGATTGTGACATCCACGAATAGGCGCCCCACCAATTTTTAGACGGGGGAGTCACGGGATGCGGGGAGTATGACCCGAATATTAATTGTAGTGTCCGTGTGCACTCATAGGTAATCAGTGTGTAATGATAATACTCAAATATTAGTGGTAGGTGCAATCTACACCATAACCACTTACACCATAAACTATGAGGAAGAATAGTGGCGCGCATCTTCGTGGATGGTACTATCTATAGTCAACCTTGAGAGGCGACGACAGACTTGTAGTCTATTTGGTAGAGGGTGTAATTACCCCTCTGCCTACCCTTTCGGGAGTTGAAGATATAATAATAATAATTATTATTATTATATTATATAAAGACCAGTTATTGCCCCTCTATCCCCTTACCCTTATGTCTAAAATAATCCCCTCCACGGTGTACCTACTCGCTCCTCAGAGAGACTATTATCGTGTTAGTTCTGCTTTTATCGTAAGTGGAAATATTTAGGTACTTAGTGTTATTGACAAGCTTTTAGCCCATAACTGGTCCTTCAGGGACTGTGTACATTAGCCCATACAAGTTGTTCTTGGGCTTATCTATGACATGCCATTAGTATTGAGGAGTTCGAAAGAGACATATTGGTAATAAAATAATAATATATCCTCACGCCTTCCCACAAGGGTCCCCGAAGGGGTAGGCAGAGGTGTATAGGTAATACCCACACACCCACTTTCCGCCAGAGGTATATTGGGTGCCAACGTGACAGATGGCGAGTCCATCGCCGTTACTCAAGCACGACTATACATACGCCTTTTTTGAATTTCTTCTCAGACGTATGCAGGTTTCCTCTCGATGTTTTCCTTCACCGTAAAGCTCGTGGTGTGACTAATCACTGTATACATTGGTAATTGTGCTATATAGTTGTCTCGCACTATTTGCTAATTATAACGGCCATTATAGCATGTCGTGGTAAGGGCCTTGAACATAAGATTTTTTTTATAAAAGATAAAATTTGGTCGCTTGGATGTATCTTAAATATCCGTAGTTATTTTACTTATCCTCACGGTTTGACGTCACCGAAGGGGTAGGCAGTGGTGTATAGGTAGTACCCACTATCCGCCGGAGATATACTTTTAGGTGCCAACGTGACAGACGAGTCTTATATTTTCTTTGATTTATTTACCACGCACAGTACACATTGTTAGTGAATAATATAGATACATAGATGCCTATATTCACGCTGAGTCCCACTCGGGATGGGAAGAGAGTAGAGCGCCAGTTTACATACTTCTTTCACTTCGTCCACGTTTGCTCGCCCCCGAGTACTTGACGTTTGTAAGTTCTAGAAGAAGGAATCTACAGCTGCTCTTCCCTAGTAGACACTTTCCCATAGTAGGGTTGTAAAGACAACCTCGTTAACCTTTAAAGAGTAATAGTTATACATACAAGTTTGACTCTTTA